>VXBU01014124.1:764283-809967 GCA_013400315.1 Bombycilla garrulus
TAAATTATCTACTGTCCCAAATGCTTTATTCCTCCAGCAATGAAGGATGATAGGATGGCCACACAGGTTTTTCGGGAGTAGCCTGAGGCTCACCATGTCCTAGGGGCTGGCCATCAGCTCCGCTGCCAGGCTCTCCTCATCTCTGCTGTGCAGCTGCATTAAAGCAGGATTTTTCTCCCTAAAATATCTCCTAGAGGCATTTTCACTTTAGTCCATCCCACAGGCCCGAAACATGAGGCAAGAGGCAGTTTTGGAAGCAGTCCTGCCGTGTGGCAGTTCCTGCCCTTTCCCAGCCATTTACAGCCAGGAGGAGCCCAGACCTTGCATAAGCAGAAGCAGCTCTGCATTAAAACCTGAACACATGGAGACTGTGTGGCTCTATGTGCCTGAACAGAGATCCAGGTCCATTTCTATGCCTTCTGCTGCAGGAGAAGACACTTTCATTGTTCCTGATGTGTTATTCCAGGCACTTGTATGCTGTCTGGAATGGCCTGACCCAGGAGGTGCAAGCAATGACTCCAGGGACCAGTTTCCTTTTTCTGGAAGAACATTGCAGACTGACTGTAAAGATCAGACTTCTCTGCTTTCTTGCCAATGCCTAGAGCTGAAAGTGGAACTGATATTTTGAAGCCTCCTTAAGACTAATTTCCCTCATTTCTTTAGTTTTATAAATAGAGGCTTCTGGCTTTAAGAATTTGATGACTCTTTTCCAGTGAAAACTCCTGAAAATGAAAAGCCCCATAGAATTCAACATGTTTTGGCAAGAATTACTTGTTTTGTAGGAAAAAAAACTCTCTTTCATCTTCTAGTTAGTTCTGCCATTTAAGGGCTGTGCTCCTCTGATGGCGCTTTGGCATTTCTACAGCTATATATGGAGTCTCTTTGGTGCTTGCTTGCATTATCCTCGGAGCTGAGTAAAGGTCAGGCCAGGAAGCCTTTGATTGTAAATCTCCTCAGGCCACCTTGGTGCTCTTCCTGAATGCAGTGAGTGGGGAGCAAAGCAAGGTTTCTGTGTTTCTGCTGTGCACGCTGCAGGTGCTGACTGCCACAGGTGGTATGGCAGAAGCACTATTGTTTCCCATTTACAAGGTGAGGCTATTAATCATTAAATTGCACAAATCATAAATATGCATACCCAATGGCCAAATGGCTAAAAATAATAATAATAATTCTTTGCCTTGACTGAAGAGAGTCCCTTTCCTGTGGATTTGTTATCACTAGGGCAGATCAATGAAACTTGACAATCTTTATAGACTTTCTTTAGATATATCACAAACATTACACAATTTTATTTATTTTTAAGTCTGTTTTTGTAGCCATTTGAGAATGACTTCCTCAAGAACTGTCTTTACCTTGAGGTACAGAGCTTTCCAAAAACAAAGGGAAGTAAAATTAGGAAAGGAAGTTTACAGTATAATCAGATTTTTCTTTCTGCCAGAATCAAACTGAAAGTTTTTATTTGTTTTCATTATTTATTCCTTCTCATTTCTTAATCAGAGGTGTGTTTTATTGAATGGTTTTCTGTTGAAAAGCTTGGTCTTATAGTGTTTTTTTTAAAGTAATTTACATTTTTAAAATGTAAATGCTCTCTCTTGACTGCCCTGCACAGAAGCCACTCTACTGCAGTACTCAGAACACACCTCTGTCTGATACTGGTGGGAGTCTGCTACATCCTCTATATAGAATTTGTCTTTATCTTTAAAGATATGATGGATTTAACTTTTAGTTCTGTAGTTTCTCAGTCATGTACCTGCTTTTGGTAACAGGGCTGGCAGTCACTGAGCTGTATGCTTTCCTTAAGCAGGAGAGAGAGGCTTGTTGGAAAAGTTTCACTTCCACTTTACTGTAAGTCAGTGAGGCTGGACTAAGTCATGCAGTATTTGTACACAAAATGAAACCTGGGTTTTTGGGGACAAACCCCAGTGTTGTATAACTGAAACCTGTGATATGGTGACAAATGTGTTTGCTTATCTGCAGCTTTAGGGTTGGACAGGTTTACTTCCTACAAAAGATCATCTGAGGATGGGGATATTGAAGTCACACAATCTGAAAAGATGTGGTGACTCAGACCACGTCAACAGTTTCAAGAAGGTTGTGAGAGCACAACTGTAGTTCAGTAAATTAACTTCCTGCCAGTGCAGTTACTGCCACTGTTTGTCCATTACCAAGTATGAAACCTGAGGAGACAGTGTCAAAAGTTCAGGTGGTGCTGGGTTCAGCAGAGAATAACCAGGGTTGTGGGAAAAGGAAAGAAGGGAGAGGAAGGCACAGCAGGCCCCCAAAATTAAACCAAATACACTTATTTGATAAGTAATGGAGGGAAAGTTCCCTCTGGTTCAGCTGGATCAAAATTCTCAACTGCCTGCTGGTGCTATATGGCCTTTGTGGAGACATAAAATTGTCTCCATCATAGTCTATTCCTTTCCTCACTCGTTGCTACGTGACTCAGAGAGCTGCTGCCTTCCTCTCCTGCCCTCACTGCTCCTTCCTATTCCTCTGAAATATTTCCCATTACCTTTTTCCTACCAGTTTTCGGATGTCTTGCTACACACACACACACACACACACACACACACACAGTCCTTTTCCCAGCTCTTCCTATATTGCTCTTAGCCCCTTTGTGCCTGAGGTGGAATGAGGTGCTGGTACCCAGAAGTGCCACCAAAGATGGGGAATGTGGGGCTGGATAATGTACATCCAGGGAGTGGGAAGCATTCTTGCTTCCAGAGAGCTCCTCCTCCAGATCTGTTTGGCAAAGAAAGCTGCTAGTACTGTGCACGGAGGACCTGACTGATGGGATGTCTGTAATAGTGCTGGAAAGAAAAATCCTCTGAGCCCTTCGCTATCCTTGCAGTGGAGAAGCTTGGTCTATAACTCTTGAATAATTTTATCTGCCATAGGACATACACCTCCATCAAGCTTACATAAATGTTCTTTGTAGAAATTGATATGATTGACAAAGTGTCATGTCCCTGTCTGTTCTGAGAAAATAGTGGGGGAGGGGGTTGTAAGTATTTCCTCTCTGAACTTTTTCTTACCTGAAAGCAGAAATCTTGTTAAAATTTATTAAGACACAGTTGAACACATCTTCCTGTTCTACCTTGTCAGTGATTTATGGAGAGACATGGAGCTTTGTGCTTTGAATAATTGAGTGACAAACTAAACAAGGAAATTGCCATCCACTGAAGCAATGGGTGAGTCAAAAGGTAGCCTGCATGATGGGCTGACCTGTTCTTTCATGTCTTCCGTGGAATATTTTGCATTGAGATCTCCAGAAATTTTCTGTCATTGCTCAATATGCTTTTTTTTCCCCGCCTCCTGCTTCTAACCCAGTGTTTGATAGGTTAGGACAGGCTCTTGGGGTTACGTATGCAAGGCATATATATACATGCACATATATAACACACATAGGGAGAGATAACAAATACACTATTTGTGAGCAGCAGGCACCACTGCCAGTTATCCTTCACTGTGAGAATACACCTGGAGAAGGTAGGACATCAAATGCCAAGTGCTATACAGAGGAATTTGGTGCTGGCATTTAGTAGTTATCTCTGGCTAGCACAGAATTAGGGTTTTCCAGGGGTTTGAAGGGAGTGTAACTCTGTCACCATGTTAAGATGAAGATCCCCCTGGGATCAGAGGGGGATATTAGTTACACAATGCAGCAGCTGCTGCTGTGCTGTTCTCTGGAGGTGTTGAAGGGAAAGGCAAAAAAGTTTATATCAGCAAATGTGGGAAGGATAGGTGTGATGTAAAGCAGCCAGATGAGCCACATCAGCTGCCCTGCCTGTCACAGCTCCAAGGCTTCTGCCTGCCAAGTGGTTGGCAATACAGGCTGGTGTTTTAGCTAACCCGATTTTGTGCACCCTTGTTCTCTCGCTTTTGCTGTTTAGAGTTGGTTTGGCTTGATCAGTAAGTAGTCTGTGAAGATCAAAAATTTTTCCTGTCATCAGCGTGAGTTGTGGGTAGTCAGACTATCTAATGATTCGGATGCTTAGGAATAGGATGTTGTAACCTTAAGGGCTAAAGCACAGATCTTGAGTAAATGGGTTTTTCATATTTCCACTGATTTTGATGTAACTTGGACAATTTCCACAGCAAAGGATATGTATTTTTAAATCTCAACCAGAGTCTTTAAAAGTGAATATTTGGTCAGAGAGGCATTGCTTGAAGTTCTGAAAGCCATCCAGGCATTTTTGATACAGACTTTTTGTTAAGATCAGTGGGAGCAGGTTCACTGTTTGACCTTGAAAATCTCAGCACCAGAAGGTGTTCATCAACCTTTGTGTCAATAATCTAAGCACAGGAAATGTAGGGAAAGGTCATCCACCTGTCTCTATGTTCATTCATTTAGTGAGAAAACATAGTCCAGTGCTGCTTTTCAGGATATTTCTATTTGCTTTACCAGCCCACAGGAAGAGCAGGAGTCAGCTTTGATGTTTTTTTCTGAAATACAGCACTCTGTTTAATCAAAGACTAGAGGCTGTACCTGCAAGTGCTGTTTTTATACTGTTTGTTTAGAGACTAATAAAGATTAACAAAGCCTAATACACTCACACTATCATTTTGACTAATGACTGCTAATTTCTGTAGCTAATGTTCTGCTGTATAACATGAATGGTTGTAAAAGATGGCCCTACATCGTTTGTTCTGCTCACCCTAAAATTTATTATTTTGCATGCAAGCATTTACTACTCTGTTCCACACAACTAGGAGCTCCTCAGCCCAGATTTGGGTTGTCTTTGTTAAATCAGAATAGCTGGCCTGAGCTCTGTCATCCCCAGGTTTAGCCCTCCCACTGTCCAAGTGTTGCCTGAGGTAAATCCTCTCGTAAAGTGAGTAAGAGGCTCTCAGAGAATTAATTCATGGTCCAGTTACTTTTACAAAAAGTGAAGGATTTTCCAGGGATTCTTCAGTTTCTCATTTCAAGACTTAGGGATGAGGCATTTAAGATCTTGAGAAAGCTCAGGGGAGACCACAGGATGCTAATGCAGTGGAAGGATTTAGATCAGATGGTAAATATGCTAACTAGGGGAATGTGCAAAGAATAGAGAATGAAATCTATTTAACCTACTGGCTCATGGCTTCCCTCTAAAGCTTTTAACCTCTGTCTGCTACACTTGGCTGCTTTCCCTTAGCAATTTTAATTGCTGGAAGAGACATGCACATACTCTGCTCCACCTGTGCAGGAGGACTGATTCAGTGTGGCTCAGTACCGCTGCTGAGTGGAGTACAGGAATATCTTGGCTGCTCATACACAGGGCTGTGGCCAGGCAGAACATTAAACACAAGGTGGGACACTTGCTCTCTGACAAGTGACTGTTCCTGACACATAAAATGCTTCATTGCATCTTGTTTGAAGATTTCTAGGTAATTTGGAAAAGAGTTTAAATCAATAAACAGTCAGGTTCCAGTGGGAGGTTTTCATAACATACAAAGTAGCACCATGGACTCAACACACACTGTTACAGTTAGGGATGTTGGCTGAATTTCTTGAAAATAAGGCTGCATGTTAATGTGATTTAAAACTTCATTTTTGAAATTGTTGTTTTTTTCATACTATCTTTGGGTTTCAAGACCTGTATATAAAATTCAATTATTTTTCAAATAAATGCCAGAGTGAAGTGAGAACTGGTGAAAAGTTCAAATAATTTTATTAGGCACTGTGAATACTCTGCACACCCAAATACCAAGTCTCAAATATTTATTCTTCATTGTAGCTCAAAGTGTGCCAATTGCTCTCCACTTCTTTTCCTGGGGTGCAGCAGAATGAGAAATTCTTCTTCATACATGTTTTGTCTGCCTATGTAAAGTGCAGCTGGTCTCCAGGCTGTTTTCTTCCTTTGTTTTTCTCTTAAATCTATCTCTGTCTGTAGCTCATGTTATTGCAGCCGTGAAGGCCAATGGCTGTAAAAAGGGAGGGCTTGGAGGGAGAGACAGCATTTTTCATCTGAAGAAAAAGTAAGCAAGTTGTTAGGCACTTAAATTATTTTTCAGCTCTGAAATGTGTACTGTACAACAGAAAATTAAATTTTCCTTTCCAGCATTATCTTTTGAAGATTTTTCTCTTGGTTGCCCTTGAGGGTTGAGCTTTGTGGATCTCTTGTAGAGTGGGTTTATAACAAATGATAGCTCTGTGTGGTTAAATAGTACAATCTGTGATTGTTTATTTTCTCACAGGGACTGCTGCTGACCTTCAGCTTCGATGGGAGTAACAATCGACTGGTGCCTTACGGAGACCAGCATCCTCGGGTGCCTGCGGCAGGGATTTTGAGTCTCAAAGAGCCTCCTCAGTGGGGGAGCCTTCCAAAAACTGTATCATTATGGCATGTGAGCCATTTCTTAAACTTGTTATCCTGGTTAATTTTTTTCAGTCCACACTGTACTGATTGTGATCACCTTGTTAGCACTGATGGAAGTGATTTGCCTACTGAGATTTTACTCCTGATTTCTCCCAGCAAGGGGTGGTGCAAATGTTTAACATAGCTGCTGATATTAAAAAAAGGCCTAGGACATCACTCTTTGGTGTTTTTAGTGGGGGGATGAGAAACATCTGTCTTGAATGTTACAAGGAAAAAATACCTCAGCATGCAGTTTCATGTGTGAATCTGTGGTGTTCAGCAAGATGGAATGTGAACTCTTGGGGAAGATCATATCATACTCCAAAATGAGGCAAAAAGGGCAAAATAACTATCATAGGAGTGTGAGTCGTGGCTTTCTAAAACCTAATGTATTCCATTTTTCTGTTAGCCTTTGGTTTATCTTGCCTTTTTTTTTTTTTTTTTTTCTTTTGGGAGGAGAAATAACTTCAAGAATGTGATTGAATAAAGACTGTCATTCATGTTGCAACACGTTATGAAAATGTCCTGGAGAGCCTAAAATAGTCCAGAGAGAGACATAGAACAGCCATGTGTATGGTTTCAAAGCTCTAGTAGAAGTCAGTGGGGTCACTGGTTTTGATTTCACTCAGATCTACAGTGATATTAAAGCCTTGAAAATGAAGTGATAAGTGCTCAGTTCGAATTGAGTGAGCCCCCACTTCTCCTGGGAATGTCACTCTTCCTACCCACCCCTGCTGACTAAGAAGAAAATTTTAAAAGCCAGGATTAAATTCACTTTTTATATTTATTTTAACTATCAGGAATTCTTCTGAAAAGACACGCCTCATCTGAGAAAACCAAGAGTTTCCAGCAGAACTGTGCAGTGTGAGATCCCTCCAGAATCCTCAGTGGAAAAAAATTATCCTGGTGTTATTAGAGACATCAGCATGCCTTTTCTGCTGTGCTTGAAAAAAAAGAAGTCACCTGTGCCTTTAGGCAGGAGTATCTTTCAAAAACACACCCCTCACATCCAGCAGAACTACCAGGCTTTGCTGGAGTCGTGCTTGAAGAGCAAACGCTTGTTCACAGACGACACCTTCCCTGCTCACATCAGCTCCATTGGAACAGGAGCACTGCTCAAGAAACTGCCCCGAAATCTGAAGTGGAAGAGGCCACACGTAAGTGACTTTCAGTGAGTGCTGTATGTAAGAGGATGATTACAGATGATAGCCAGCAAATAGTTTTAGCATTGAACAGACTATTCTTAGACTTTAATTTAGGTGTACTTTAATGTCTCCAGGGATTACATTAATAGCATCAGGTGTCATTTTGGAAGCTGGAGTACATGGAGTCTCATGATTACCTTTGAAGCATCTGTTGCCCAAAATCATGACCAGCCTTGTTCAGTTTATATCCACTTGGAGCTGGCAGGGAGGGGAGACGAAGGGAGAATTGGTTTCCTTGGAGCTCACCGCTTCAGTGATCTCACTGTGATTCTGTGGTGACAGATGAGATCCTTCTCCCCAGAGTTCAAGATCATGGCCTTTTTAGAAGATTTCTGAGTTTCTAGACAGTTCTTCGCCATGACCCATCTCTGCCATGGACCTTATACTGTTATGATGCTGTAGGCTGCTACTTTCCCAGGCAGGGCAGGTGCCTTATCCTCTTGCTGGGCTGTTGTTTTTTTTTTTTTTTTTCCCTGCTTAACTGTTTAGTCTATTGTACTTGGAGTAATATTTCCCCAGCTCTCAAGGCTGAGTTTCTGTCACAACCAGTGACTGAGCATCAGTCTGTGAGTTGTTTTAGTTTTGGGGCCTTTGTTTTCTACTTGTGCTCACATTTCCAAGGCCTTTAAGCATTCCAGGCTTAAACTGAACATCACAACAAGAGACACCCAGGTGCAAGGTCACAGAGCATGTTTTGATAACAAAAGGGTAGATAACAAGTATGGGAGGCCAGGACAAAGGCCTGGCTTAGTTAGATAAGTCTGTTACTAGCAATGCCAGTTCTCCTCTTACTGAACCACTGAGCAGAGTATTGACAATCAGATCCTCCTGAAAGCAATGTACAGAATTATGTGAGAATTTCAGAATTCCTTTGTCTGTAGGGAATTCTGCTAGGTAATACCAGATAGCATCTCCTAGCTAAGTTATTTTCGAGCTGTCATATTTTGTGAGATTTAACTATTTCCCAGAAGGACCAAGTTTCTGCAAAAAAAAAAAAACCAAAAAAACAAAAAAACTTGTCCATGAGTCCTGGCCTCTGCAAAGCCCTTCAAGTGTCTCTCCACCCCACAGATATTGGAATGGACTTGAAACCTCCTCTGTCTCTCAGTGGACTATTCTGCTGCTCTGCTATGATTGTTGGGGTGTCCTGTGTAGGTCCAGGAGTTGGACTTGATGATCCTGATGTGTCCCTTTCAACTCAGCATATTCTGTGATTCTGTGATTCTAAAACTGCCCTGTAAAGAAGGCTGCTGTTTGTCTGGATGCCAAAGTTTCTGAGCAAAGCTGTGCATCCTTCAGTCCCTGAGCTGCAGAGGAGATGCTGAGATTCTGCCATTCAGCCTGCAGGCTTGTATTTGCTGCATCTGTTATTGATGGCCTGCAAACTGAACACCCAAACTCACCAAGGGCAGGGCCTGGTGTCTAATCACTGTGACTGCCTTCTGAGGGTTTGCTGTTTCTCTGCTACTGCCTGCAGGGGAAGCCAACAGTGTGAAACTTAGCTTGAGCAATTTCTGGGTCATTCGAGTGAAATGTAAGTTTGACACTTAGGTTATTAATTTAACCCCAGAGGCACTTGTGAAGGGAAAAAAACTACCATATTTTTTCTGTCTGTACAATTATTCACAGACCTATTCTTGTCACAGCAACAGGTATTCTGTAGCAGCCATCAGTCTGTAGCTCAATGTCAGTCAACCTGTGGAGATGTCAGCCAGATTGGGTGAAAATTTAAACAGTTATGCTCTGCCCTGGCTGGCACTTGTGTGGAAGAGCTGGACTGGCAGGTTTGAAGGCTTGTCTTCTCAGCATGGTGTCCATGGAAAGCCATGGTGATGCCCAGTGACTTATGCTGGAGACGAAATTCAGTGTAGACCAAGCACAAATGTGTGCCCAGGCTGGTGTCAGGTTAGCCAGAGCATGTAACAATAGATTTATACCTGAGCCAGAACAATGTCTGCTGGGACAAAGGACTCTCAGTATTTTAAAAGCTTTAACTTTCAAGCTAAATCAGCTCATGTTACTGGCTTAACTCTCTCCTTTTTTTTTTTTTTTCTTTCTTTTCTCCTCATTTTGCACTTCCCAGGCATTGCACAAAAGTCCCATATTTTATGCTGCAAACAGAAAGCAGCTTGATCTCTGCCAAGGATTGGTGGGTAAGGAAACTCCTTTGTATAAATATCTAAGTATTCTTACAAGATAACATTTTGCATGGAAGTTTGAATGTATAAAACTTGGCATGAAAACAGAAGGTATCCATCTCCTCTCTCCACTTGGCATGGTGTGGATGAAGCAATCATTTACTGGCATAGGCTCAGTAAATAAGCTTCGAGGTGGGATTTGAGGCATGAGAGGTGTCTCACAAGCTGAAACCACCACTGTGTGTTGCTTCTGCCCACACTAATAGGAAATGAGCCTGTGCTCTTACTGGTCTGTGGTGTTGCTGCTTGACAATTAACAGAGACCACAGAAGAACTTAATATTTGTACCTAATGCTCAGTGTGAGTGTGTTCTCTTCTCAGCCTTGCAGTTAGAAAAATAATTTTATGTCCGTGTTGCTTAAAATAAAAGACTATATTGCCATCTGAAAAACAAGTAGAAGTGGGACTAAATTAGTTTTTAAGTGCTTTATGCCCTTAAAACAAAAGTTTGCTAAGTGCAGTCTTGCATGTGAGATCCACTGGAAATTATTTTCTTTTCTGAAAAGCTAATGTTTTCAAAGAAAAATGGAAAAGTTTTTTTTAATAGTGTGCCTTTATAGAGAACAAGAAAAAAACCCCACACAATGTCGGTAAAACATAGAATGTTTCCACTGACAGTTATTGCTTGCTAAATTTCTTATTTAATCAAACAGCACCCAAATGAAAAGATCATGAGAGAACAATTATAAACCAATCACAGTTTGGTTAAGTAAAGAACATGTCTCGATCATCTAGTTTTGTGCGTATGATTTGTTATAATTGTAAAGACATCAGCACAACAGCTCTGCTGCTGGGATCTTTGTGGTGTTGCTGAACTTGGCTGAGAGCTCTCACTTTTCAGCCAACTGCATGTGTCCGTTTGTCTTGGCGCAGAGAACTGCTGGTTCCTGGCGGCCCTGGAAGCCCTGACATTCCACCAGGACATCTTGGCTGCGGTTGTGCCACAAAACCAGAGCTTTGAGAGGAAATATGCGGGCATTTTCCACTTCCGGGTACAGCTGCTCCCCCAGATTGCAGGAGATCCTCAGATATCCTCTGCTGTGTTTTGTGTCACACCCTTAGATAATTTGCACGTGGTTCCCTTTGGCCAGGGGCAACTGGCCAGAGGGTATCCCAGTCTGGAGAGGAGCCCATCACCCCTCCCACAAAGTAGTGCAGGCAGTGAATCAACTACAAGCCACTGAGGAAACACCTCTGCTTGGCTGCTCTCGCCAGCTGTGTCCTACCCATATTTTAATGCAGAAAAAACTCTTTTTCAAGAGTGGCAACAGTCAGCAGGACCTGAGCACATCAGCTCCAATCTTCTACCCACCTCTGCCCAACTCTGCTACCCTGCAGTTAGGAATTCCTTCCCCAGAAGTCCACCGGTGGCTAATTTCCCTGCTTCCTCCTTTTACACCTGATACATTCTTTGTTTTCTCCTCTGGACGGGTGGGGCTCTGTGAGTGAGTCAGCACATCCCACTGACCCACAGCAGCTCGTTCTGTGCCCACAGCTAGGCTGTCTTGCCTTTCCTGTTGTTTCAAGGGGAGGTCCCTTCCAAAGGAAACATCAGCTCATTCCTTTCCCCTGACAGTTCTGGCACTTTGGGGAATGGATTGACGTGGTGGTTGATGATCGCCTGCCGGTGAATGAGGCGGGGGAACTGCTCTTTGTTTCCTCAGTCTATAAGAACGTGTTTTGGGGAGCCCTTCTGGAGAAGGCATATGCTAAGTAAGTGACTCATTTCAAGTTATGCAAATAGTCTCTCTAAAATATGTTGGTTGGTGCCTACGCAGTTTTTTCTTGTTTATAAATGCATCTCCTAGGCCTTGCTACATTTGGAGTGCAGTAGATGGCTCTCATCTTTCTATTATTACACATAAAAGCTGTCATTGCAGTAGCTGTGATCAAACCAGGCCCTTGAGTTTAAATCCAAGGGTTTAGGTGTGAAAACAGCCCTATTGTGAGGGGTTGTCCTCTGAGTGTTATCACTGTTTGCAGTGTATTGTCTGAGGCTGATGCCTTCCCTGTAAATACCACAGAGGAGTGGAACACCATAGATAGATGTTTTCAAATGTGAATTATTTACAAAGCCTCCTTTAATGTATTATCAGTGTGAGAAACCTCCAAGGATTTTCATTCTGGAGGTCTGCTGAAGCACTGCACTTTGTTTTGGCAGATGTTTTTGCTCTCAGGTCCCCAAAGCTGAGGCTTGTCACAAGTCATATGGCATGGTGAGAACAGTGTCTTCTCTCCAGAGTGTTTTGTCTACAGTGGTAGTATCAGCACAAAGAAGAAAGCAGCAAGGCCTAACTGATGGAGTTTGTTAATATTTGCTGAAATAATCTTTGCAAAACAGCGAAAAATACTCTAGCTAACACTGAAAATTCACAAAAAGGTGAGAATGTTCAGTTATTTTCATTTGGTGTTAGTGCTAGAATGAAAAGACTGGGCCAAGTTGCACTGGAGTGATAAAGAAAATCAGATTGGAGACTGAGTTCTCAGGACAGTGTCTCTCAAGGCATTATATCTTAGATGCAGCACAACACCAGGTGATAAATTCAGGCAACATTCTCTAAGGCAGTTATCAAAGAGTTGTGATGGACACGTTCTCACTGCAGTGCAGTCAGGGATAACAGTGAGTGAAGAGTCCCTTTCAGACTATGGCAAATTTTGGAGGCAATTTTGTAGATTCTCCTCTTCCCAAATGCCAAAATTCCCTTAAAATTAATAATTAGTTGCAGCCTTGCTTTTGCTTTTTTTGCACACTTTTAAAAATGTATTCATTGGCAAGCTGTTCTCAACCTGTCATCTGTGACTATAACCCAAAGAATATTTTGATGTCTTCTTTTGCTAGACTGTATGGCTCCTATGAAGATCTGCAGATTGGGCAAGTTTCAGAAGCCTTGGTGGATTTTACAGGGGGTGTCAATACAAGGATCAAGCTTGCAGAAGCTCCTCCTGATCTGTGGGATATCCTGACAAGAGCCACCTACAGCAGATCTCTCATGGGCTGTCAGACACAGTTAGGGGTGAGGCAAATAGCTTTATAGCTAAAAACCTTTCCAGACCCATTTCCCTCTGCTCAGCTGCTCATTGTGACTCAAAACATATCAAAGCTGCCACATGTGGCTTTCTGTAGAAGTCACATTCTTCATGTTAAACTTTGCTCATGGATTGATTCCCTGATGCTCTCAGCTCCCTGTGGTTATGTTTAGGAACTGTTTATCTATCAAAGAAATTCTATTAAATAGGGACCTACTGCATTTTCCCATTTTTATTAAATAAATTTTCCATTTTTACGGATGGTGCAGTGAGGTACAGACACACATGGAATAAAGTTATAGCTAAGGTAGAGAGATGGGTCATTCAGAACATGGATTAAAGTCTTGGCTTCCAAGCTTTATACTACCACCTCAGCTGTTGGGAAGCTCTGCTTTTCTGAAAATCAAAACCTAACCTCCAGGACTTCCTTAAAGTGGTCTCTAGCTGAAGATCCACAATTTAGGAAAGGCCATTAACAATCAGCCTTCCAATTCAAAGCATACTGCAAAATCTGGCTCTTAGTAGCTTCAATTTATTATTTACTTAATTTTCAGCATTCCATTTGCTTTGAAAGCCATTGCTTACAGGAGTACAGGTCTCTGGTGTTGCTGTATGAGTAGGGATAGAATAAAAGGTTTATTTTCCTTGTTTCTCTTTCTTGTATACAGACAACAAAGGTTCTGAAGAATGGGCTTGTTGCTGGCCATGCCTACACAGTAACTGGTATTAGAAAGGTAAGACCAGCCTGAATGTCCTGGGTCCAGTTTAATTTGGATATTAGCAATTTTTATTGCATTCATAGCTTCAACCATTGATCAGAGCAACTATAATATCTCCTCTCCAATACTCTTTTCATAGTCTAAGGCTGAAAGAGACTGTGGGCTTTGTTAAGATTCACATTTTAAGTATGTCCGTTTTAATTTGGAGGCCTTGATGTAAAGGACAATCGTTATGGATCAGTGTAGCTCTAAGGGTGGGAATGATTTATACGGCTCTGCTGAGACCATCACCTAGAAATGCATCTTAGCTGTTAAGAACGAAAGGACTGGCCTTTGGGGCTGCTGGAAGGATGGGCTCAAACTTGGGGATATGCTTTTTACTTGGGGTAAAATGCCTTCCTCTGAAGCCAGTGGAGAGGCCATAGAGACGTGAGGATGTAAAGGCCAAAATATGAAAAACTGCAGCTAGAAATGTGAGTCAGGGGTGTGGAGTAAGGGAACTGAACTGTGCTGCTTTGCAGACAGTGCAGGGAGACCCCACTTTTCTGCAGAATGGTGTCAAAGCAACCCGTTAGGATATTTGTCTAGAGGTTAGGAACTTGAAATAAAATATCCTAAAGAGTAGGAGCTTCTTCCTCCTGAATTGGTGGATGACTGTCTTGTCCAGCCTCAAGAGGAGGTTGACAAGGATGGCAAAGAGTGTGTGGGGCTTTGGGCATTTTGGTGAAAGCATCTTCAGTGCCTGTAGCAAGAGATACTAGGAAGGGCAGAAGAGATGAGCTGGATGAGGCACATCTGTGTGTCCCACAGGAGGAGGAGCAGGAAGAGTTTATGTGTGAAGCTTTTCAACAATGTTTCTGTCAGTCTGGCTCCTCTGATGAGATGAAGAGCCAGGCAGCCTTGGGACTGACCAAGTATGTGGAAACAGTGTGAAGTCAGCTGTTCTGCTGTGCACAGTCAACAAAGCCCCTAATTGCGCTGGCTCCCTCTCTTCCCACCATGGCATCCCAGTTCAGGAGGCATTAATCTGTGTGGTCACCCATGGGGGGCTGCATTATGCTGTGCCATTGCACTGAGGTAAGGACTTGGCTTTCACACCACTACAAAATGAGCAGATGTTGGAAAGGAAGAGGAATTTACAGTCAAGCCTTTAGATTAGGAATCTGTCATGTCTCTGGTTTCAGTTTAGAATGTAAGATGAAGCCCCTTAATCTCTTTATTGCTGGCACTCAGAGTTGTGTGTTCAAAGATTTTTATCATCGTACTTTCTGGCAGCTATGAGAACAAACAAAATTGTTGTTAATATCTGACATAGTACAATGATATAAATGAGATGAGAACTGCTGAGACCTTGGTAAGCACAATGTTACTATTTTCTGCAGGTGACCTGTCAATATGGACCAGAAAACCTAGTGAGACTGAGAAATCCATGGGGAAAAATTGAGTGGAGAGGAGACTGGAGTGACAGGTGAGTTTTAAAAAGGAAAGGTGTGACACTGAGCGGAGGAAAGTTTTCTTGGAGGAAAGATGCTGCCATCTTCAGGCATGAATTAATGTTGACTGCAGCAGTAAGATAACAGTTGATTGCACAGACCTGGTGTCAAAGCAACGACTCCATAGATTTGTATGTCTCCAACAGACAGTGCTGCTGTAGCTGGCCTCACTTCACACATGCAGCCTCAATCAGATCAGTTCTTTTCCTTACATTAAATGCCAGAGGAAACGTAATATGAACATGAGGTGCTGACCACCTTGCTGTGATCTGGAGAGCATGCAAAGGGACAGATAGCTGTGCAGGAGGCTCTAAAACACCCCCATGTTTCAGGACGCAGTCATTTATCATGGGAGAGCCCAGGAAAAATCTTTCACAGGCTGCAAGATGTTGGAATTGGGTAACTAGGAAGGAGTCTTCTGTCCTGGCTTTTCAGGGAAATACACTTGAGCATGAGATCAGAGGAAGCAACTAGGGAGGTAAATGGGCTCTGTATTTGCATCTACCTGATTTTTTCTTTTTTTAATTGAGACAAATGAAAGACAGTGGTGTGCATTTTAGACCATGGGCAGCTGTAAACTTATGTCCTTTTCCTCTTTGAAGTGGAGCATGTTTCTTGCTTCCAAGCTTCACTTCATTCCCTGCACAGGCTGTTTGCTGAGGCTTGGGGTGTAGAAAGGAGGAAAAGTACAGAGGTCATTGGGAATGTGAATGGCTTTCACCTTGTCTGCAGAGCAGTAACTTCTCTGATGCGTGTCTGTCACATAATGACAACACACCAGCTGTTCTGTTGAAGAGCATAATGAGCAACATACTGCAGGCCTGCCTTTGAAACGACTCCCAGCTGCCTCTTGTGCTGTCCTAGTCATTCATTCATTATGCCAAACACTCTTCCTATTATGTCTCCTTTGACAGAAAATTAACCAACAAAGAAGGTCTAGGTTTTTACATTTTAAGTACTTGGGAGCTGCGTGTTCAAGTGAAGGGAGTGGTGGATGGAAATGGAACATTTCTGGCTTCTGCTGGATAAAGCTGGACCATTTACTACATCTCATGAGACCCCAGGGTGGTCATGGAGAGTCTTGTGTGGCTGAAGGCATAGTGGAGGATAAGCATGGAGATATGTAGAAACAGGGATTTGGCCTCTTTTTACAGAGGAAGGTTATGTTCTCTGCCTTGTTGGTTAGTCAGCTCATGTTTTTCTCCTTAGCTCTTACAAGTGGGAGCTGCTGAGCCCAAAGGAGAAGATTTTGCTGAGGAAAAAGAAGGAGGATGGAGAATTCTGGTAATGACACAGACTCGCTTCTCTCCTCTGTGCCTGTAGCCCTGGGGCTGCACCTGGAGCTGAAGCAGCACATTGCCACTTAGGTCAAGGCATAGGTGATGTGCTTTATAGCAGCCCGTGCTCCTCTCAGCTTGATGCTGTGGGAAGCAGTGTCTGTGCAGACATGGGGTGCACTGTTCTTCAGTGAGGGAGAAACAGGACATTGCTAAGTCTCCTGGGACTGCTGGAGATAAAGGGCAGCCCCAGAAGCTTTTATCCTACCTTTATTTTTTTTGTTTGTTTTTGTTTTGTTTTGTTTGTTTGTTTGTTTTTGTTTAACATAGCTTTGGGAAACTCTTATTTGCTTGTTTGTCTGCGTTTTCTCCACAGTTTTTGCCACGAGGTGGCAATGTTGCCGCCCCTGTAATTTCACTGCACTCCCTTTGCTGGCAAGATTATTTTATTCTCTGTTCTGCTATCCTTTGCTGAAGTTTTAGTCGTGCATTAGCTACTCCTAGATGCTGCTGTGGAAGCAGACGCTCTCTTCTTTACTGCCTAATAAAATATGAGCATTACCATATGTAACGCAGAATGGTGTGGCTTCGAAGTTCCCTGCTCCCTTTTCTTTTTGTTTTATGAGCCATATGGACTAAACTAAACTGCTGACAAGATGTCTCATGGCACTCTTCTCCCAGGATGTCTCTTCGAGATTTTAAGATTCATTTTGTAGATCTGGTGATCTGTAAATTAACTCCAGACCTGATGAGCCCGGAAGACGGGAAAAAGTGGATGTACTCCTTGAAGAGTGGAAGATGGGTTAAAGGAAGTACAGCAGGAGGAAGTCTAGGATTCTGTAATGGTGAGGGGCGCTCTTTTGGATAACTCTGACTTTTGGCTGCTCTGCTGACTCAGTTACCAGCTCCTTATAGCCTCTTAACATAAAATTGATAACAGAAATATGTGCTTCCTGTTTAAGCCTCCGCACAAACATCAGAAATAAGCAGCTGAAGGACTTTAAGTGGCTTCTGCTATCACAGAAGATGCTCTGCTTGCAAACACAGGGTAGTGGGCTGATTATAGCATGAAATAAGCTTTAGGATCCCAGGATCAATTGGCAGCACTGATCTGCTCTAGGGCATTAAACTTGTCTGTTAAAATTTGCATCTTCAGCACCTCCAGGGAGTGTGTTTTAAGTGAAGTGAATAAAATAGTCAGAGGCTCAGCTCTTCTGGAAGCAGAGCAGGTGGAATGTAAAGTCAGCTAGCTCATACACTAGGGATGAGAGAGGAATAGTGATACATTTATAAACAAAAATGAGCTCTTAGTTGCATGTAAGCAGAAGTACAGTTCCTTGTTCCTGGTTCTTTGTCCTGTTTTAGATAGTAGTTGCACAACTAAACTTGTAAATTGCATCTTAAAATCAAATTTCTGTGGAGTCTGGAGATCCAGACAACCTGTGACCTATTCAGTCCAGTGCCAGACATTATGTGGGAAGATGGCAATAAATTTTGGAATGGAAAAAGGACATCAAAATGTTTTACTTGTTTTACTTAGGCAACTTTTGGATGAACCCTCAGTACTGGCTGAATGTGTTGCCAGTTGAAGACAGTAAGAAAAGCCCAAGTACGTGCAGTGTGGTTATCTCCCTCATGCAGAAACATAGCACCAAACACCGGAACCGAGCCCCTCACCTTTTCATTGGATTCTTACTCTATAAGGTGCAAAGAATTGCTTTACTTTTCTTGCTCTTACCGAACAGGAGAACTTCCAGCCCCTATAGATTGTAGTGCTCTGCAGACCAAGAGTTTTTGTTGTGTGATGGAGGATCTCTGCTCTTTCCCTCCTGCTGGTGCTCAGTCTCCTCACACATCTGGGCTCCCTAGCTAGGCTCCCTCAGGCTCTGTGCCCCCCTTGCTGCCTCTCCAGCATGCTGTGTCACCCTGCAGAGATGTGAGAAGTTCTCTTTGCTTCAAAGCATGCTGAGATTTGTTTTGCTGCCTCTGAGGATATGTGCAGTAGCTGGAAGAGGAGTCCCCTTACTTTGAGGCAGGAAAAGCTCTGCCTTCAGGTTATTTCCAACCATGGTAAAACTGTGCCTCAAAAGTGTTCCTAGTATGATGTGGCAGCTGTTAATGTGTGCATACTGCTAGCTCCCTGTGTATCCACAGGTGAGTGGATATCACTAGGAGTGAGACTTTCCTACCTTCAATTCTCTGCTTATCTGAGTACCTTGAGAACCACTCTTCTCCCTTGAACAGAGCCACAGGTCTTGTTGCTGCTGTGAGCTTGCACAGTTATGGAGAGGTGACTGTAGGGAAGGGTTTTTGGGTGGAGGGACTGAGGTTTCTGAAGGCAAAGACCCCATACAAATGTATGTAGCTGTTGTACTTCCCAGGAATGACTTGGCTCTGTTTTGTGAGACATGGAGGTTCTGACTGATAGATGCTCTGTTTCTTTTCTTCCTGCAGGTGGGCCTACAGGTGAGTCCCTTGTCACCACTGCTGGCTGTTGTCTGGGGGGCCTGGGCTGGTGCAGCTGTTAAGACAACGCTGCATGTGGTGTGTTTGCCTTTGTTCCTTGGCTGACAGTGAGTGACAGTATTTGAATTCAGTGAGGCACCACAGCAAAGCACTACTAATGCAGAACCATCCTCTGACTCTACTGAAAAGCAGCCATATCAGGAGAACTCATTGGCCTTGAGAGGGGGCATTAGTTGTTTGACTTCTGTCCTGGGTCTTCACAGTAGCATCAGCCTTTACCTGATTAGTAGTTCATCCCTGCTGCAGTTTTGGGATGGTGCTCCAGTTCTTGACTGTGTCGTAGGAGTCAGAGATGCCTTTCTGCTGCCTCCCGGTCTTGGCATAAGGTTGTGAGAGAGTCTGTGCCCCATGTGAGTGAAAGATCTCCTAGGGAGCTCAGGTTCCTGGTTGTCTGATGGTACAGGTGTTTTCAGCTTCTTCAGGTTAGCTGTGTTTCTAGCATTTTCTTTATCCAAGAGCCTTTGGGACCTGAGAAAGGGCCCTAGAACTTAAATCCTGATTAACTCCTGATTTTGGCCCTGACCTCAAAGGGCTATTTAAATCAGGGAAATATTTAGCTCATTTTGCCTTTAATGGACATATCTTCCACTCTGTTACTAGCCAAATGAGAGTACACCTCTTAAATGAGAACTTGGGCTGGCAAAGAGCTGGTTTGGGTATACGATATGGGCAGCCCGATTGTGTTCCTAGTTACTGTAGATCCAGTGTGGTAACTATGAGGTAAGATGCCACTCCTTCCTGACTTAAATCTCTTGGGCACTATCAGGGTTACCTTCAAGGTAAAATTTCTGGCAGAGGGGATCTGAGTGTGGCCTTAGCACAGTGCTCTGCCACACCTGAGTGGGAATGGTGGCAGCCAGGACTTCAATTTCAGGTTTGTAGTGGTTGCCAAGATCAATACGGAGAGATGGCAAGCTGAGAGCATCTAAGGTATTGGAACTGCTGTCAACAGAGTATTGACTGGAATATAAAAACTTTGAATTTAACATAAGGGGCATGAGGAGGAGTAACCCTGAACCCTTGATAAGAAAGATTGCTCTATTAGTAAGAAAAATACTGGCAAAGGAAGAGGAATAGCATCTCCCCATGAGGCTGCAGAGTAAAATGGCTAAATGTTTTGAGAAACAGCCAAGATCAGAAGGTGACAGTAGTTTTAGCTATCAGGATTATTTATTTGGCTTATGTATTGGGCACGCAGTGGCATTAAAATTAGTTCCATGTTGCCTGGATCACACTTTATCCATCATCCTGTGGCAGAAAAGGGCCTGCAGAGCAGAGTGCCAGACAGATCAAGGACACTTGCATGAAGTCAGGACAAGGGCTTACGTTGCTCATGCAGAATGCTCAGATCACAAGAAGTGATCTGTGTGCAAAGAACAAGCTGTGCAAAGAACAAGCTGGGGATAAAGTATGTGGTCCCTGTGGGAAAAGAGGTGTTCTGGCTAGTGAAGGGCAGTCTCTAGAGCAGTTCCTGCCTGCAGCCATTTTGGCCCATATGGCGAAGACTTTTGCAGAAGCCACATTGACAGGAACAGCTTCTTGTCCCCAGTTCTTGCTGCTGCTCCTTACAAGCAGTGTAAGGTTTTTTTGTAAGTTGCAGGAAGCTCAGTCTTTTGTCATATTAATATTTGGCCAGGGTGGTGCATAGTGAGAACCACCATGTTCTGGGGACAGACTGAGTCCTTTGGGCTCTGTTACCTGCTTGTGCTGTAAAACAAGCTGTGATGTGAAGGCAGACTGTGCCCTGCCTCTGAATCCTCCACACGCCTTTTGCTGTGTGTTCAGCTGGGGCAGAACACAATTCTCTTACCTTTCTTCCCTGAACCAGTACCAGGAGAGCAACAGGAAGCTGCCCCCAGGTTTCTTCACTCGACATCAGCCTGTGAACAAGCACCAGGTTTTCCTTGATGATCGGGAAGTGACTCATAACTTCCATCTGGAGCCCTCCATCTATGTGATTGTCCCATCCACCCTGGAGCCTCAGCAAGAGTCTGAGTTCATCCTGCGGGTCTTCTCCAGGAAGCACATTCTTCGGTGAGGTGCTGCTGCCCCTCTGCCTGCACTTAATTCCTTGGGAAAGTCTGGTCTTTCCAAAAGACTTAACTCTGCAAAAAGCAGCACAATTTCTTTCAGAGAGGCTGCTTCTGGATTTCTCCTGCCGTAGAATTCTCAGTGGTTGAAGCACTGTGTTTGGACTTATCCTTTCAAAAAAGGCTGAGATATGCCCACACAATCCTTGCAGCATGCTCATGCTTGAGACTGTGAGAAGGATAAGAGCTCTCTAGCTTTTTAGCTCCATTAGTTTGCCAGGAACTCCCTGCTGGCACTGCTAGTATGGTTGCTTGTACAGAAATGGTGCTTTGGATACTTCAAATGCTAGCAGCTTTTGGGGTCCTGTATGGATATGATACCTTGCCTTGCTGCAGCTGTAACACCAGAGTATAAAACACACAGCAAGAGCAGGTTGGGGCCCCATCTGGGGAAGAGGAATGACACCTGTGGTGAAACAAACAATTCTGGGATCTGTCCTTAATGTCTTTGCTGTTTTGTGTCTCCAGGGAAATGGGCGGGAACACGAGCTTCACCCTCTCTAAGGTGAGTGGGTGTGAGGGAAGTGGGGGGTCTGTGGTTCAATCTACAGCTCTGAATGTTGGGATTTTACTGTTGCTCTGCCTTAGAGGAGAGGCTGAGTGAGAATATCAATGCTTGTGTTGCAGCACTTGAAAGCACAGCTTGGGTTCACAGACAGAATCCTTTGGACCAAGGGGACAGATGCAATCAAATGTGGGGGACAGGCAAAACTTTAGACAGCTTAGTTGCCCTTTTTGCAAACATCTTTTAATGACACCACCTTACTTGCTCTGCAGTCTTTCCTGTTCATGGCTTTTTGGAGAGTCATGGTCCATTCCCCATCCCTTTCATTCCTTGAAAGTTTTGAAGACATCATAGGACCTTAGCAGTACTATTCCCATGCAATGGCCTAAAGGTTATTTTCAAAAGAACTGGTCTCAGTGGCAGTGCCTGCACATTTTCAGCTTGTGCTAGGGAATTTATAGCATAGTGTGTTCCCTGGGCATAAACAGGGCCTTGCCTGCTTTCATCTCCTCTGTTGGACTGTATGAAGGAAAACAGGGACCCTTCTCTCTTCCTGGCACAGGGTGAGCCCCATGCTTTGCACAGCTGGGGGTGGGGTGGGGGGAATGTTTCTCCCCACTAAATGTTATCTGAGTATTTCTCTCCAAGAAATAGCATTTCTATGATGTGAGAACATATCTTGGCAGTGAGCTGTGTTAGTGATGTAACACTGATTGCAGCGGTGGGCACAGGGTGGAAAGGGCAGGGATGGAATGCCATTCTGGGAAAGCATCTTTAATAATTTTGTTGACAATATTTTTCTTCTGCTAATTAATGAATTTTTTTAATGCCTTAAAGGAAATTGTTGATAGGTATGAAGGCAAGATCTGGGAGGATTTCTTCACAAAGCACTTTGAACAGGTAAGTGCTTGTGTGAGTAAACTCCTCCAGAGCTAGTATGAAGCTAGGTGAAAGCAAAAGCATGTGGATGTTCAAGGGAGGTCTGTGGAAGTGTGGAGAGCAGAGAGGGGTTATGGAGAGGAGGTTGGACTCTGTACAGTGATGACTCCATGCAGCAGATTTGCCTGTGAAGCTTAGCAATGTGATAGCATTGAGACAGGCACACTTCTCTGCACAGCAGAGTGTCAGTGCCTGGACATTAGTGTGGATGTGACAGTATCAAGAGGCTCAAAAGGTATTAGCAAACTGATGGGCAGAAAGTCCATAAATAAATGCTAAAGAACTGAGCAGGGATGTACCCTCTAAGATCACTTTTCCAACAGGGAAACAGCAGAATGGACTAGAGAAGCTGACCAGGCTCACGTGCTCTCCCTAAACATTAATTCATGTTGCCTCTATTGGAGACAAAGTGATGGGCTGTGTGGATCCATCCTATTCTTTGGGGCATTCACATTCATTGGGGAAAGTTACCTATGAGAGAACACCCCTTAAATACTGAACCTTGTCTCATACATACTTCACCACAGTTGGATGGCACCTAACCTGCTTTGAGAGGTGAAATAGATATTGGGTGTCCCATCATTTTTTTCCCCCTAATCTTCCTAGTGAAATATGATCCTTGCTGTGGAAGATTCTTTTTACTGATTTCTCTGGCCTTATTTGGGATGGAGCTGATCATCAGAGATCCCACTGACTGCGGTGAGGGATGCAAGTATTTCACCTTTCAGAAAAGGTCACTGTGTTTATTTAGTATCACACCCTGTATTTCGCAAACACAATTTCACAAAACCAAATTTGCACTTTTAATAGGAATATTTTGAAGGAAGCTGTTACTAAAAACAAGGAATGCTTTCACTTTTTGCCCCTTGTTTAAGATTTTGGTTTTGAGAATGATGTGGCTTTGATGTGCTAGGAATTGCCACATACTGTGAGGTGCTGGTCCTTTGCTGTCAGGATGTCCAAGTACACACAGAGGCAGAGGCAGTTAGTGCCATTTCTGAAGGCTTTACCCAGGCATATCTCAGTGATCTGAAAGCAGGCTTTTATTTTTGAAGAGTGACATTTAAGAAAATCCTCCAAACAAATGATTGTCACAGCTTCTAAAAGATCAGTAAACTTTAGTATGACAAGGGGGAAGGGGAGTCTCTGCTTTGAAAAGTTTAGGGAGAAGTATTCCAAAGTTTCCTTTTGTTTGTTTGTTTGTAAATAATAAAAGGGGAATGTTTGAAGCAGGTCTCTTGACAGTGTGCTTGATGGGACAGATGGCACCAGGGCTGAAAGGTCTGCATCCTCACTCAGTGGAAAATCTGCACTACTGCATTGATCTGTGTGGAGCCCTGAGAACTTAGCCCAGAGCACACTGCAGCTCTTGCAGGCTCAGAATATTTGTCATATTCATACATGTCATATTCAAAGGAAGTCTTTTCTATCGATTTTCACAGTGGCTGGAGTGGGGCCAGAAAAGCAGAGAATGAAGATGGGGCATGCTGGGAAAACAAAAGAGGGAGAAAAGTGATTTAATACTTAGGAAAAAAAAAATTAAAATTCTCTTCCATATCACAGAATCCTGAAATAAATGCTGTTCAGCTCCAGAGGATCCTGAATAATATATCTTGGAGAAGTAAGTGCTGAGAAATAATGTTTCTGTAAAATAAGCCCTCTCAGAGAAAAGCCTCAGCTCCTGTATCTATTTCTTGAATTCTGGGAAGAGAAACTGGCTTTAATCTGACTGAACTGACTCTTCTGATGCCATGTTAGATTTCCAGACCAAAAAGATTTGCTGGGGTGTGAATCAACATGGCAGAAATGTTATAAGCAGAGCTAATCTAGTTTGAATTTCAACTGAAAGAACGAGGGGGGAGAACAAGCATGGATGCAGATTCTTAATTTGGCCTCCCAGCTTGACCTCGGCTTTGATTCTGAAACTGTGTCTCATTTCACCCTGTGCCACTGCCACGGTGTCAGCAGCACCAAACTAGAAGACGTGGAAAGCCTGGTTTGTAGGAATTTATGTGGTGAAGGAGGGTCTTGTCTTTACTTTCATGTGCCTCATCTGTGCTGCCGTTTCTATTCACTCTTCCCTGCTGTGCATGCATAGGGCTGCTCCTTGCTCTGCGTTTGGGGGACAGGGTGAGGTGCAGCTGCCCTCCGTAACTCTTGCTTGTGAGAGCCAGGTGAGCCCTGAGCTTGTCTCTCTCATGTGTGACATCCACTCCATAGGTGTCACAGAGCACTCCACAGGCTTGTGATTTGGACCTTGGTAAGAAATAGCTTCCTGGACAGCAGTGAGGCATTGCAGTGGCTGTTCTCTCTGGACAGTGACAATGAAATAACAGATCTAGTGAGAAGTCCAGACTTTCTTCCTGGTTTCTTCACTGGTAGCAATCAATATGCAACATAGAAAATACTCCGTCCCACCGTTACAGGCAACAAAGAAGATGATCAAAAGAGTGATGTGATGCCTTTTTCACTGAATTTGATATTACTCTCTTTTCTACAAATGTCGACAAGGATTGTTCTTCTGTCTTTGTAAACTGACCCCCCAGGTGCTGTCTTATATGTGAGAAAACTATATTGAACAGTGAGTCTTTACTTTTAGAAATTATTGATTTTAAGAAGGATTTAAAAATCTTTACAGTACTTGGTTCATATTTACTAAATAGGGCTACTACAGTATTAAAATTATTAAAGCATCTTGACTTTCTGCAGGCAAGAGATTGGTGAGTTATGATTCTGTCCCTTACTCAGTGGAAGGCACAGACCAACTGTAACATGATTTGCAGTGAGATTAGAGCCTATTTCTGTTACTCTTCATGTAACTTCTATATGAAGCAGGAATGCTAAGCTTTGAGGCAGCATCATGTTTTCGGTAGTGCCTGTACTTTTAATTATATTAACAGAGCTGGCAGTGTGTCTGTGAAAGAGAGAGAGAGATGCTTAGTACAAGGGTTTCAATTAATCTGCAGTGCTGTTTCCCGAAGCTCTTCAGGTCAAGTGACTTTGCTCAAGGTCATGCAGTAAATTCTGTTTGGGATTAGAGCTTTGGATGTCCTTTTCCTTCCATTTTCTCTAATACCTGGAGATAGTGTACCATATTTCATTCTATATTACATGCCTGCAGGGAGCTCATATTGGATTTTCTGAGACTAGTAGAATCCATCCTGTTGCCTCATATTTCTATCATCATAAATGATACACCTTCTCAAGTGGGTGTAAAGTTTCACAAAGGCTTTGGGGCCTGAGCCCTCTCAAGTAAAGGGGAATTTTGTGAGAGTCCACTTTTCTGAGAGATGTCCAATGACTCCCCAAAACAATTTTTTTCTCTCCAGATTTCCAGAGTTTTCGCCTGAATTTCAGTCTGGATTCCTGCCAGAGTATCTTGGCACTCCTGGATGTATCCTTGCCATGAGTGATACTTCTGACTCATATAATACTTTATTGGAGCATTATTTCTTAGGCCAGACTGTGTGTTACTGTGATTTCTTTACCACCAGGACATGGCCCTGCTTATTGAACTTCTCACCCTCCATAATAACAGTTCAGCTGTGACAGAATGGGGCTGGTTTGGGAAAGGGTTGATTCCTGCCACTTCTGAAATCAGCAGCCAGGCTTCCATTGACTTTAGTGGAAGGAGGATCAAGCCTATAAATAGGCATGTGGGCTAGGAAATCATTATCCTCATATTATAATTGCATGGATGTTAGAGTGGTTGCAAGTTTTTGGCTTGTTTGGGCTTTGGTTTGGTTTTTCTTTTCTTTTTTTCATTTTTAGTGTATGTAATGGGTGCTTTCTAATGTTTGATTGAGATGTTTTGACCTTAATTCTCCCACTAAGCTGAATGCCACTGGCACACTGAGTATCCAGGAATTCAGAGTCCTGTGGAAAAGGCTGCTTTTCTATTTGGTATTTCTATGTAATAGTAATTTCTATGACCCCTTTCATATCTCCCTGCTCACAATCCCTTTTGTGTCACCTGTTGGGTTTTGGGTGGTTTGGTCTGTTTAAAATACTCCCTCGCCCCACAGGAAGTTTTCCAGAAGAGAGACATCAACAGATCAGGAAAACTTGACCTTGTGGAACTGCACACAGCTGTTCAGGAGACAGGTGAGCCCATGGCACATTTTGGCAAGTCTCATCTTCTTCCTCATGAAAGCTGAAGAAAAGCACAGGGTTGGGAAACATCTTGATAGTGATGTAGAGCCCAGGAGAAGTAGAAAACATTATAGTTTGCATGGCCTTGGCCATATTTTCTTCTTTCTTTAGCTGAGTAAACAGATCTGAAAATTATTTTGGCATGGGATAGGCTGCCCACTCTTTTCTCAGTATGGTCTCACACAGAGTTGTCTGAAACAGAAGTGTCTGCCTATTTCAGACCCAATTTTAAATCCCTTCCTGTGTGCTGCTAATTGAATTTTATAAGATTTTGTGGGGTTGTGGGAATGCAGGAGGTCAGATCTAGCTCCCATTCTGTTGCTGCCTCTGCTGAAAACGACAGCTCAGGGACCAAACCTGGGAGTGTGAGACTTGCACAGAGGCTATAGTGCCAGACTTCACTAATGCAGTGTCTGAAACTTGATCTAGAAATGGAAGATGATTCAAATATGGTCCAAATACCAAGCTCTGTTGCTATTTCTGGGCATTGTGTGGGGGCAGGTGCTCAGTCTTGTAGCTTCTTTTGCATGTTTACACCTTAAATATCATTCCTCTTTTTGGTGCATGTCCACCCGGTTCATCTGAGTCAGTGAAAGCACAATGAGAAACCCAGGCAGACCTCTGCTAAAGCAAACTAAAATCCCAGGCCATGAATAGAGAATACTTTTGTTCCTTGCAAATGCTGCTGCTGCTTGACATTGGAACTGATGCCTTCTGTATGAGCTTCCTCTGGATTTTCTTTTTCATCTCCTTTCCTACCCTCTTGGGAATATTGCTCTTTAACCCAGCTGCTGCTATTACCCTCATATCCCATGAGCAAAAGAGGCCTATTTGTATTTTATTCCAGCTCTGGAAGGACTGTAAGTATAGGGGAGCAGACCTGAACCCTTTTAAATTTGGAGAAGATATCTTCATGTAGAGATCTCATTTGGGCTGGCTAATATTTGATTATCTTAGCCAGGCTTGAAAAACAAAGCTGTTGGAGAAGGGATGAAGACCACTCAGCTGTGCCATCTCATTCTGTTTTCCCTTTTTCTCCCTATTTTATGTAGGCATTTCACTCAGCAATGAAGTCTGTAATTTGATGGCAATCAGATATGGTGACCCTGACTTACAGATCAGTTTTGAGAGCTTTGTTTGCTTCATGCTTCGAGTGGAGATCATGGGAGGTGAGGCTGGCGCTGTGTGTGGCCAGGCAAGCTGGGCTGCCAGCTGAGCCATGGCCCCTCTGATGCTGCTCCCACTGGCAGTGGCAAGGTCAAAACTGCAGGACTGGATTTCTCAATAAAGCAAGAGTAGTCAGTTTAAAGCAAGGAATGGATACAGAGGAAGCCAAGCTCTCTCTTTACCTCCCCACCTGTCCCTTCCTGCAGGCATCCAAGCTGTACGTATCAGAGTGATTAAGCTGTCCGCATATTTGCACCAGCCTTCTGTAGGAGAAGGTAGGCAAATTGCAGATGAAAACTACTTGTTTCCCACGAAGAAGACAGCCTTTAAATACACCTTTTCCAGGAAGAAGAAAGCTTTGAAATATGTCTTTGGGGGACTGCAGTTTGATGATGAGAAAGCTGATAGATCATGCTGTAGACACTTAGCACATGTCTCATAATGGTGGTGGGTAAGGTTGGGACCACCAGTATTTTGAGGTTTTACAGATGGATGGGCAGACAGTAACGTGCCTGACTTTATTCAGCTGCTGCCAGTGTTCCAGCCTTCAGGGATCTCCCAGGGACCAAACAGAGAAGCTCACATGCACTTGAGAATAGCCTACAAACTCTGCCTTTGGGGTTTTTCCTGAGACAGTGCCTTGGCTGTGGTGATCTCCCAGGTATCCAGTTAATGCTCCTCATTTACTTCTTTTGCAGAGGTCTTTCGCAACTTAACCCAAGATGGCAAAGGGATATATCTCCAGGAATCTGAGGTATAGCCCATTCCCTGACTATCACATGCAGGCCCCTTTGTTGTATGTGGCACTGCATGTTTTATTCTGCAGCCTTAGAAAAGGTATTTTTAGCTAACCACTTACAGGGCAGGTTACAAACAACAAGGAGGTTCAGGCTTCTAAGCCTTCTGCTTTATTATGGCTTCTGTTTCTTCTGGAGGCAGAATACCTCCAATACCCCATAGTCCAGTCTAGGTGTGAATATGGCAGAGCTCTCACAGGGATGGATTATTTCAACCACCTTTCCATATTGTTTTACAGTGGATGATGATGACGCTTTATTCCTGAAGCAATGCTGTAGGAGACAACCAGACCTGTACAAGGATGAGGAAGACTGCCTTGTTTCAACTTTTTACTTCATATGAAAAGTCTTTCCCCCAAGCAGACTTAACTTGATAACCACAGACTTTGTGAACTGAAGTTTTGCTAATTAATGTATTTATTTTGAGTCCTATTTCACTTCAGACAACCCTACTGAGGAGAGACCAATGGATGCCAACTCCCACAAGTGCAAAGTGTGACACCCTGGACCATGGTGGCTGAGTTGCTGGGGTCACCTATGTCATGCTGATGAAATGTTGCTGTAATAGG
The DNA here is from genome assembly GCA_013400315.1 of Bombycilla garrulus. Taxonomy (NCBI): domain Eukaryota; kingdom Metazoa; phylum Chordata; class Aves; order Passeriformes; family Bombycillidae; genus Bombycilla; species Bombycilla garrulus. The sequence goes on from VXBU01014124.1 coordinate 793,292, forward strand.
CACACATTGTGGCATGGTGATAAGGCTCTTGAGTCTGGGAGGAAAAGGCCCCTGTCCTGAACAGCTGACTGTTCCCTCTGACAGAGGGATCCCAGTTCTGTAGCTGCTGGAGAACTGGAATCTGTGTGCTTCTGGGAAAGAAGGGATGGGGAACTCACAGAGTGAATGAATACTCTTCCCTAGCCATGACTTGGAAGGGTGATTTGCAGGCATTCAAACATTCTCTTTTGCTTTTAAGTTAACATAACCCTATTGAAGTGACACTAATTTGAATTGACTGAGTGATGAGCTGACCCTTCAGCTGTTTGTTTTATGATGATTGTGTATTTATTTCAGAAAGGCAGTGGGTTTTCTGTGCAGATTGAAAAGTACAGTACAGTGAAAAGTAAAGTGATCCCATATTAAGTCACCAGAGACTGGCAGGGATGATTGTTCTCAGTAGGGTGATACAGGAGCTGTCTGATAAAACATTTGGATATTTATTTTATACAGGATGAGTGTGTGTATACTTATAAAGGATGCAGGTAAATGTAGGTTGTAGCTAATTAAATAGTGCAACCTGGGTGTGTGGCTTGGGCTGGCGTTAGAGAACATGGTAGAAGTGGGACTATTCACATCTAAATCCAAGAGAGAGTTACTTGGTGCATCTCTCTGTAGGATCCTTTTGCACTTTCTTACCATTTGGGCTGGAAATTTCCACAATAAATGCCTGTTACAGGTTGCTGCTTTTATTTTTTTACTTTTTTTTTCTTTTTTGCATTCCTGCAGACAGCTCAATTGAGGCTCTTTTACAGTGCACAGCCTAGTCTGAGTCTGGGTGCTAAATGAAACAGAGCTCCAATGGGAATGAGCGTATAATGAAAGACCATACTCTAATACCTTTGTAGGAAGGAGTTATATTAAGCTTGCAGAGGCAGCCTTCCCTCTGGCTTTTTGTGACTTTTTAGGTGCTTAATTTCATAAATATTTTTTTCAGAGTGCATGTGAGATTCAGGAGTGAGGTGGACTGTGGATACGAAAGCAAACATGGTCATGACTGAGCTCAGGGATGTGCTTACCACTGTACTGAGGCCTGAGCAATAGCATCAGCATATTTATAGAGGAACTCCTTTGCATATAAGTGTTCCCAGTCAGGAGGCATTAAACAGTAAAAACAACAGCATGCACTTTATTCCCCAGAACAATCTGTTTCTAAGCAATATAATTTTCATCCTGTTTTTATGAGAAAACTGTTAGAACCAGATAAATAGATGGCTGTGTTGGTACTTGTTTATTACAGATGATATATCCATCATCTATTGGGAGCGACTTTCTGTGGAGTCACAGGGTTCAGGTCCGTGAAGCAGAGAGGGTTGGGAGGAGCAGGGACACCCAGGGCCCCTGGAGCAGCCGAGGGCTCCGTGTCCCGCCAGGCTCCCAAAGAGGCTCCGAGTCCCGCCAGGCTCCTGAGGAGTTTCCATCAGCAGCTCCCCTCTCAATGCACGTCTCTGTTTTCTTTTGTGACTCGCAGCTGAACATGATGGTGCAAACTAAATTAGCCTGATTTAATTTGCACTCAGCTCAGCAGGGGATGTTATAAACACTGATTTACTGTGTGCAGGAGCAGCGTTGGAAGAACCAAAACGCTGGTTGAGGGAGCGTAGGTCCCGCTTATCTCAGCATGTATTGGAAAGGATGGTCCTTGGCACCCATGGGAATGTCCAGGGGGAACCGTGTGAGCGCAGAGTGTTTACAGCAGGCTCTGTTGGAAATGATGGGAGGGAAATCTGTCAGTCCCAACTGGGTTTGTTGCACATTTAGGCTTGGGAGTGTGCTGGACGTAGCTCTGCCACAGGCTGTGTGCAAAACTGGTGCAGGACACCCAGTTTCAAATTTCAGTTCATTTTGATGTTGTACACATTGTTTTTTGTATCAGATTTTGTACTTATTTACTTCACACCTCTTTAATGCAGAGCAATGTAATTGCAGGGAGATTATTTTGTTATTGATTACTTGATCCAGGAAAAAACCAGAATTCATCCCTGCCATGAATCACTAAGCATTTGCAGCAATAAACTTTATTGAGCCATGTGACTTGCTGTTACAGAATTGTAAAGAATGCTTTACTGGAATGACTATACCAAACCATGTACAATTCAAACTGAATTATCTGGCTCACAATAAAATGTTTTGGCAAGGGCACCTACTCGGACACTGTGAAGCTTTTATACTGCTAACAGAATAATGTTTTCTGGGCAATTCTGAAGATATATTACTCCTCATTTACAATGTGCATTGTGAAAAAATGGTCTGAAATGCTGCTGAAGGATGCATTCGTTTGTAACCACACCATTTACAGGGATGCTGAGCTTTGCAGTGGGTGGTATTGCTCTAGCAGAAATGAAAGAAAAGTGGGACTGTGGCTTGAGACTAGTATTGTTAATAAGAGTCCTTTTTAAAAAAGGCAGGTGCAAGAATAGCAAATAATGTCTGGAGTGGGAAGAGGAGATGGATGGTGAGGTATACTGTAACAATAAGGCTGAGATGAAATTGAAAGGAACTCATCAACCCTTTGCAAACAAAGTCTTCAGGTAGAGCTTATTGCTGCAAATACACATGCAACTGAAAGTATTTCATGTTTCCTGGATATAGTTGGTGTGCATGTTGAGGGTGCAGTTGAGGTACAGCACATACCAGACAGCCTCACTGCTCACACGCGTTCTGCGTGGTCAGGGCTTCTGTCTAGATGGCAACAGGACAGGCTCTACTCTCAAGCCTAACAGGATTCCAAAAGATCTACGACTTACAAGAATGACAAGCATAGCTGGAGAGGTCTTGGCTACAGTGGAGAGCTGTGGCAGTTTCAGGTGAAAGGGGAAGAGCTGTCCTCTGGGGACAGGTAACCAAGGCAAATCACCACAAGATCATGGGGCTCTTGCCCTTAGGCAGCTAGGGATGACCACCCTAGAGATACCAAGCTGGCCCAGGTTTGAGATAGGCAGAAATACTCAATGTGGGTGTTTCCTTCTGGGTAATCAATTAAATGCTGTGGAGACACTGCAGTGTAATTCTCTGTCTGAGGTCACATCTCTCCTTTTACCAGTTTTACAGTGTGCCACCAGGACTTCTGCCTTACCTGAAAGCGTATTTGCAGTCCTTTGCTGAGAGGTATTCTATTCATGCAGGTGGCTACTGCACTATAATAGCTGTCTAAGCTGTGTCACCAGACTTTGATCACACCACAGGATGCTCTGTGTGGAATGAATAATGTTGCTTTGGTTTTGATTATTAAGCAGTACATGTAATCCTAACTTCACGACTCACAAATAGACCTCTAAAGGGCAATTTATTATTGGACTGGCATCATAAAAATGAGAACTTTTGAAGCTTTTGGAAGGAAAAGCCTGTTTCCAGGGGCAGGTGGTGCCTGGAAACTATCCACTGAGCAGAGTGGGTGCAAAGTGTCCCACTAGTGCAGATCTTTGCACGGGGCAGTGGTGGGAGGGAAGAGACAACTTGGGGACATGGAGTCAAAGCCACTGCTAAATCCAAGTGTCCACTAGTCCTCAGTCACCCACCCTCCAGTTCTACAACCCCACCAGGAGACTCAATTCTGACATTGGGATTTCAAAATTTGCACACCGAAAGTCTTTTATTTCCTCTGTGAGTTGTTCAGGTCAATGTTTCATGGAAGGCTATGGAGACTTTTCTCCTAAAGTTAATCCTGCTAGACTTTGAATGCAAACCTGTGCTCCAGTGTGGAAGAGGATGAAAAGCTGGAGTGTGATACAGAGGAATGATGTTTGCATCATTATTCAGAAAACTGAAGGACAAAAATCCCCTTTGTTATTATTTACAGTGCCACAGTGCCAAGAGGAGACAGATCAGGTCCCCAGGGTGACGGCTACTGTGTGACACAAGAGGAGGACTTGCTGTTTGCTTAGAAAAGAAGTACTTCTGCAGTTCCCCATGGGAGTGATCTGTATGCAGCCTGGGGCTCTGCTAAGAGATAAGATTTGACCTGACCTCAGCCTCCTGAGGTCCTCCTCCCTGTGCATACCACAGCAGGGCTGCTCTGTAATTCTCCTGCTGCTGGAACTGCATTTTTCCCATAAGCAACGCTTCTTTCTGGTTGGCATCCAGGAGATCAAGTTCTGACCCCATCCCAAGGTTTGGGACTTGGCAAGAAGCCAGCGATCTGTGAGTAGTTCTTTTGCACCTCTCTCTCTGCACATACACCCCCACGTATTCCTGTGCACCTCATGTCACCTCCCTTAAAAGCTGTTGCAATGCTGTGGTGAAAAAAAATCTTTTTTTTTTTTCCTTCCCCTGCTCAGGGAGCAGCTCCTTGCAGAATGAAATGCTAACGAGTGCCTTTGCCTTTCCTTCCTGCTGTGTCTTACACTGAATTAGACCTGAAAAGCAGTATCACCAAGCTTGAAGTTCAATTTATCAGTGCAGTCAGGATTGATTTGTTACACTACCTATTCTGGGGAAATGAATGTCTCCATTGCGCTCCCTTCTAGTGCAGGCAGACCTTTGTTTTGCTCACATCAGCCATGTAATGTAGGAAGCTGACATTCCACAGATAAAGGAAAAAAACCTACAAAATCCTGACTAATTCTACCCAGCCTGGCAGTGCCAGAGAGTGATGCCACTTGCAAAGGACACGCTTGGCATTGTGGTGGCTGCAGATACCAGGCAGAAGTGCTCTCTACCTGGTCTTATCTGCTACTTTTTTGTTATTGAGTAAGTGTTTAATGTCATAAGTGTCCTAGAAAATTACTCTTGGGTGAATTACATGTCCCCATTATCACTATTAATGTTATAGTTGGACCATTGTGTTGATCCTTGCAACTCAAATTCACAGTAAGAGTCAGGTTGAAAATGAACTTGGTTTTTGTACAAATTTTCATCTGTTGAGTTAGACAAGAAAAATGGACTTTTCTACTGCTGTTGAGGAGGAAAATTTTCACTCATAATGTAGCACAGGGGACCTACATTAAGGGAGCAGCAATTATAAATCCAGCTTTCTCTTGCAGCACATTTTGATGGAATATTTGCAATGAACCATATACAAATGTGGGAATTGCATTTTCAGATTCAAAAGACCCAAAATGTGATTGCTATGAAGAGTTACAATTTTAAAACACCTTTTTTTTTTTTTTCCCTAACTTTTCATGCACACATCAAATGTGGAGGTAAGGGTTAAGAGCTAAGCACCATGCAGAGCTCTTCATGCTCCTGGAAATGTGGCTACAAGAAGGATGTCTATAGCTGGTGCTCATTAGGTGAGGTGAAATGAAAGAGGTAGTTGCTCTAAAGTAGCTTTTTTTCTTCAGGTAAAAGCAGGATTTCTTTCTCATAAATATGCTGCAGCTAGACATAAATGACTTATTGCTTGAAAGCAGCACTGCACTGCTGAAGAGCTGGAGCATAAGAGTGAGAAATTTGGTCTTAAGCTACCCTGAGTGGGTGCTTTCAGCCTGGCTGCTGGCAGCAGCAACGCTGCTTTTTGCCTGGGCTGAGGCTGCTGAGGGCTCTTGCCTCTGAGCTAAATGCTGAGCTTCCAGAGGATGCAGGAGTGGGATTATGTCTGTGACTGTGTCATTACCACAGTCTCTCCTTTTCCACAGCCCTCTTCAAAACCAAAGAGTTAGTTTGGAATACTGCTCCAGAAACTGGGGCCCTGCTTGCTCTGTCAGTCTTTGGGTACAGCCCCCTATTAATGGAGTAGGTGTTTTTCGTGCTCCTTTGGAGCAGCCACGCTTGTTGACCCTTCTCTGCAATTTGGGTGTTTATTGTAATTTACTGTGTTTCCTTTTAAAAGGAAAAAAAGAAAACAACAACATCACTCACTCTTCCTAGCTGCTTCTTGATCTCAGATCACAGCAGAGTTGTAACCCTAGTCTTAAAAAAAACTGTCTCCCACTCCTAGGGCATAGGTATGCATGTAGCAAAAGACTGACACAGAGGGCTGAGGTGTTCCCCTGATGCTCTGGCCAACATTAACTGCAGCTGTTCATTAGCTGCAGCTCTGCAAGCTGATGCCTGGAGTCCTGCAGGAACCGACTCATGTTGGACCGGGGTGTGACTGCACCCAGGAGAGGTGTGGCACAGACCATTGGAGGTCTTATTTTAACTTGGAGCCACGCTTATCTCAGAGCCCTTTTCTGAAACCCAGGTAGTGTTCATGCTGAATGCATCCCTTGTGCACTTCTGCCTTTCAGTGAGGCTGGAGAAATGTCAGTCTGATGTAATGATGCTCATCCTCACGGACTCTGACTCCTGGCCTTCCAACACTCACCAGGCAAATATGGACAAGACAAATAATGCTGAGCATCTCCAAAGTAGTTTAATCTGAAGGGCTCATTATTTTTGAACAGCTGAGTTGAACATTACTGAGAACTCAATTTCCATTTCAGCTTGCTTTTCTACTTGTGCAGGGCAGAGCGTGGGAGCAAAGCTTGGGCACTTCACAGCCTCCTCCGTATGGATCAATATTTTCCAATGTGCACAACTTTCCAAGAGTTTAAACCGCTGAGTTTTGCAGAACTTTAATTGTATCAAATGCAAGAAAGAAAGGGATACTCTATCAAACCAATACATAGCTAAGTACGTAAAGAATTTAGGGGATGAATTAACAGAAAATAATTCATATGCTGCAAGAATAAACTGCTGAGTCCAGTAGAAGGAACTCTCATTTATTCTTCATTTTTATTTTTATGGTTTACAACTACTCGGAAATACAAAATGGCAAGAGAAGTTTGGTGGAAAGGCCATGTGGAGGTGCCATTCCTCAAAACTGCTCTTTAAATTATGAAAAATGTTGCTTTAAACCTGTAGAACATCAAAGAACTTCTATCAGTTGTGACCACCTGATGGAACTGAAGGAAATTGAGAAGTCCACATTACTTTGCTGAATTAAGGTGCCAGAACCTGAGCTAGACACAGCTGTCACTGGGGAGCTTACTGTGACAGGAAATAAGCTGTGAGGCAGACATTCTTCCTTTCTGAAATTATTTAAAACAACCACAGGCAACAGATCCTCTGGTGGCCCATGCTGCTACATACGCTTGAAAGTTAGGATCAGTTGAGGCTGTTTCTCCTCAATGACCTGGCACATAGAATCATAGAAGTTTGTGTTGGAAAGGACTTTTAAAGGTCATACAGCCCAACCCTTCTGCAGTAAGCAGGGATATCTTCAACTAGACCAGATTACTCAGAGCCTCATCCAGCCTGGCTTTGAATGTTTCCAGGGACAGGTCATCTGCCACCTCTCTGAACAACGTGTTCCAGTGATTCACCATCTTCACTGGAAATACTGTCTTCCTTCTATCTAGTCTAAATCTTACCCTCATTCAGTTTAAAGCCATTCCGCCTTGTCTTATCACTACCTGCTCATGTAAAAAATCCCACTCCAGCTTTCTTGTGTGCCCCCTTAAGGTTCTGGAAGTTGCTCTAAGGTCTCCATAGAGCCTTCTCTCCTCCGGGCTGAACAATCCCAGCTCTCTCAGCCTGTCTTTGTAGTAGAGGTGCTCCAGCCATCTGAGCAATTTCATGGCCTCCTCTGGAGTCACTCTGCCAGGTGCACATCCTTCTTATGTTGAGAGTCCCAGAGCTGGTTCAGTACTCCAGGTGGAGTCTCACGAGAGCAGAGTCTCATGAGTAGAGAATCCCCTCCCTGGACTTGCTGGCTTTGCTTCTTTTGAAGCAGCCCAGGATGTGGTTGGCAATACATGAAGAGCTGCCTTTAGTTAACAAAGCCCTGAGGGAAGGTCTCCTGATTGTTGGTAAAGCTGCTTTCCTGAGAGGCTGTGCTGGGTGCTTGTGCCCTTCCCAGGCTGGGCCCAGGAGCTGAGTTGGCTGGTTTGCAGGGCTGAATGGCAGGGTGAGGGTCCTGCTGCATCAGCTGAGGGTGCCCTTCTGCTCTTTGTGTTAAAGTCAGTGTTTTTCCTTTGGTGAATAACCCTGGCCTGGGGATTGCTGCGGTGAGGGATGAGGCTGTGCTGATGTTAACAGGAGGTGGTTGCAGTGGGATCAGCCCCTTCTGCGTCACTTGGGTAGCAGGGTGAAAGTATTCCCTGGGTGAGCAGGGAGTGGCACATGGGGTGGCACAGCAGGTGGGAGGTGGGCACACAGTGTCTCCATCAGTTGCCCAGCTCTTGGGGGCTGCCAAGGATATGCTCACCTGCCCTATTGCTCCCAAACTGAGGTTACTCCTGGCTGCTTCTGGGCTGTGCAGGGACAGCCAGCCTGGGACCTGAGCCCCTCCTTGCATTCAGCACATGGAGAAGGGAAATTAAAGGAGTCATCCTTCTGAGTCAGGCTTTCTGTACAGCTCTTCAAACCTAGCAACCGCCCTTTTTCTCCTGGCACTAGGCTCAGTTTGCTGAAACAAAGATTAAAAGCCTGGATTCCACTAAAGATTCTTCAGTGGCAGCCCAAACAGGCTCCCTAGAGAAGATTAACTATCCCCTGCGCTGAGGGGAGTTTGAGCTTTAGCAAAATGGACTGATGAGAAAAACATAGGTAGTACTGCAAAGATGAATTTGATAAAGGTGGGCAGAGCACATGGTGGGAGGCATGAAAGGCTGGTTAAGTGTTCTCTTTTATGTATAGCTGAGTTCTAGGTCTTTAGACAAGACTTAATCTTTTCTATAAACAAATAACACATTCATTTACATGAATAATCCGCATTTCTTATGCAAATCATTTCCCTGCTGCTATTTCTACTGAGAATAATATTCAGTATAATTACCACATTTATTTAGTGAATCTATTTACACAGGATAGCTCTCTGTCCATGAACGCTCTTCACCAGAGAGGCCCAAAGAGCAACAGGGGAGGCCAAGCTGCCAGTCATGTGTGCCCTGTGCTTTCTATTTTTGTTCCCATGAAGCATTCTGGGACTGTTTGAGACGTGTGGGCAAGAGCAGAAGGATGCCAGCATCCTGCCTCCGTCCCAGAGAGAGCACCTGCTGCTAATGGAAGGCAGCTCTCCCCTGCTCACCAGCCTGCTGTTTGAGCTCCAGCTAACTATAATGAGGCAAGGCACTTTGAATAATAACTTTCCTTTGGGTATAAGGCTATCTTAATTTTTTGTGTGTTTAAGTTGGTAATTGCCACAGAGTTTGAAAATCTTCCAGGTTTTACCACTCTTAATTATGTTCTCATGCATATGCATCCCCTGCTTGTGCGCTCGTTACTGCGAGGAGATCAGAACCCTGCACGTTGCAGCGGTTCCCTCCAATTATCTGCCATATGCAGGAGTTCCTGTGAAATACCTCTCCTGCATGGGATGGCCCAAGCTATTTGGAGGACATCTTGCTGTCCAGAGCACATTTTGCTCCGGGTGGTAAAATCAAGATGCGTTTCATCTCTCGTGTGTCTCACCCAGACTGCTCCTACCTGGGATGTCTCCTTGCTTGTAGCACCAGCTGTTGAAATACTTGTTCAGGGGAAGTTATTAAGGTGTCCTAATGGAAAATATTTCATGTTTCTAGGGCCCTGATTGCCTCTTTACCTGCTCTGTTTGCATCTATTGATCGTTCTGGTTCAACAAGACCCTCTGGGACTAACAAACTCTAACGGGTTTGAATGCATTCATGAGGTTCTATGCAGGGAAAGAAAAATAATGCTGTTGGGCTTCTGACTTGTTCTTGCTCAATAACAGCAAAACAAATGTGTGCAATTAAACATTACTTTCTTTTCTAAACAGCAGCCTTGAAATTTTGTCCTGCTCATGGGGGAATCAAGCTGCTGCTTTGCTGTCTAACCAACAACGATTGGCTGATGGGAAGGAAGATGTTAATCCACCTGAGCACGTTCAGGGTAGACTACCATTCCCTTGTAGGTAGGCTAGAAATCACTGTGTGTGTTTTTGTGTAGGAGATCACAGTGGATCCTTTGAAAAGATCAACATGGAGCAAGCACAGACATTGACATTACTCATTCTTCTTGAACAGAGTAACTGCTTGTTAACTGTTTTTCAGGGAGCTGTGGGGTTAGTTGTTAGCCCCTCGGAGGTTTTGCACTGAGAGAGGGAGGTTGCCTGATCAAATAGAAATCACCGTCTTTATGCTTTAAGCATTGGATTGTATATGAAGGAATGTCTATTCCTAGACTCTTCACCTAAATAATGGCATTAAAATCTTAAGAAGTAAGGTGATGTGTGGCTCACTGTCTCCAGTTTTTGTATTCCTGAGGAGAAGCGAGAGATACAGAGTCAGGATTTTTTTCTATAAAAAATTTTATAGGAGGAAGATGAGGGTAAAACTTTCCACCCAGCTGTGAAAACCCTCCTTCCCCAAAAGAGCCTGGTGCAATATTACATATTGCCAGCTGTGTTAATAGATGCCTAGATCCCAGTTGGCATTGGGCCACACTTACATATCCCAGAAATAGAGATTTAATTATGAAGTCTGCTTAACACCTGCACACAAAAGGACAGAGGCATTAAAGGTGCTTTAAGGACAAAGCTTTATTTTAGCTAATGTGTTTCCTCACCCATCACATGATCTGTTCTTTATTCTGTTGAGTGTCACCTGTCCAAACCACAATTACGGGCTTCAATGTGTTTGGGAGACACAGTCCTGCAGCTGGCTAAAAGGGACTGATTTAGCATGCTCAAAGCAACAAAAGGGTTTGGTCTGAACTCTGGCAGGGTTCTCTGCATTTAGAGATGGATGTGGGGGTGTGTGTGCATGTGTGTGAATGCACACAGGAGCACAGCTCCTTGGGAGGCAGGTGAGCAGCTTTGCTTCCCCTTCGAGTCCCAGCAGCACTGGTGTCCCCCAGGAGCACGTGTTTTACCAGAGCTGTGCTGAGAACTGCAGGCTGCCCAGGATCTCACAGGCTCAGCTGCTGCTGCTAAAGATTTACCTGCCCTGTGATCTGTTTATTGATTGTTTGCTGCAACTTGGCCCATAAAACTGTCCGCTGCCTTTGGTCTCTAACGCTCCTTTGTGCCATTTGCAGTGCCTGCCACTGGTTGCTGGTGCAGTGACCCCAAGCTAGGCAACTTACCCCACCAAAACACTGAAAAAAACAGGCTGTGGGATCAGCAGCCATCGCTTATCCAGGGGATTTTTCCAGAAAATGGGAGCATCAGGAGAGACTAACAAGCACCAGAGACATCTGGGGACAGACAGGATCCAGAAGAATTTATTGTAGCAATAAATTCAGAGGCAGGGCTGGTCAAGAGCAACCAGTGAACAGTACTGAAAGTGGTTTCAGTGGAAGAGCACTGACCAAGGGAACTGTTCTTTGCTAAAATGTCCCCCAGTCACACACTGAAGTCAATGTGTCTCCCTTCAAATCTCCTGTTGCTTGTCCTCTTCTTCCCACATCTGCTTGGATTGGCATCATTGGGCACCTGGAAATGCTGTGAGTAAAGGTTACATCTAGTCCAGAAAAACCTGTGCTCCAGCAAATGGAGACGAGGACTGGGAAGCACGGGAATTAAACACAAGTACAAGAGGGTGCCCATTTGATTGCAGTTGCTGGAGATGGAAAATACCTTGAGGTAAGCAAGAATTTCTCCCGGCCTTCCTCCAGTTTTACTACAGAGAAGACTTTCCAGGTGTTCCAACGGCGAGGGAGCTCAGTGCTGCCTCATCCATCAGTGCCACAGACACTAGCCTGGAGGTGGGAGTCTGGCTTGTAGGAACTGCAGGCAAATGTTTGGGTGTGCGCTCTTGCCCATTGACTCGGGAAGCAGCTTCTGTTGCTGCAGCTGACTTGATGAGAGCTTCAATTAACAAATGCTATTAAAGTAGCTCTCTTCTTTATTTTATTTTTTTTAATGCATAGCATTTCCTGACAGCTTAAATGTTTAATTAACTGGAGATTTCATCGTGGAAAGTTTGCTGGAGAAGAATGCTTGTGATTGAATTAAAAGGAAAAAAATCCTTTAGAGGTACTGGAAGAGATCTGCTTGCAACACTGATAGTGGCAAAAAGCCTGCAGGAGCTCCTGCATTTCCCTTTCTGAGTGCAGCAGTAGGTGAGGAGGTGCACAGTGATATCATCCCCCGAGAGGAGAAGGTGAGTGCTTCACAGGTTCACATTTGACCCTCCCATTTAAGCTGCAGAGGTAGGACAAGCTACAGTTCTGTTACCTCAGCAAGGAAGAGGAGACAGCCAATATCAAGTTTTGGTTTTTTTTGTTTAATACTTTAACTTACAATTCTACTCGTATTAGGCCAAAGCACTCTCTAACATTTTTGGTGTTCTCCAAGGGCACACAGGGAGAACATTTTCCATATAAGCACTGGTCTGATTTTTTTTTGTCTTCCGTTACACCATAAAAACAAAGGCAGATCTTACCTTCCACAAAAATGTGGAATACTGTTCACGTGATCTTCAACAGCCATCATGGACTCTACTTTTTGAGACGGCAAGGTGCTGCCTTTTCTGCCCTCACAAGGGCTGTGTGAGGTGATAGCTGAGGGTAGGAACCACCAGCTCAGCACACACTTGCACCCCTGCAGCAGCTTTGCACGGGGCCACAGCACAATGGTGTCAAGTGCTGCAGAGCTGGGGGCCCCCATGGCAAAGCAACAACCTCCCTGCACCTGTGCAAGCACTTCTGCCCTTCCTCTCCTCACACTGACCAAGTGACCCAGAGGCCTTTTGAACAGCTACAGGTCAGAAAAGGGAACTTTGTTCCAGTATTAAATATAAACCTGGAAGTCACTGACGTGACTGTCCACATTTGAAGCACAGCTCCACCCACAGAAGGGTATCAAATAGTTCTGAGTCAGCTCTGGGAGCAGGCTGGGGCTGTGGGGTGGTGCTGGGCCAGGGGCATGTGCTGGCTTGCTGTCCTGGAGGCGCTGCACCCAGGCTGGCACCTCTGCTGCTGGTGACGAGGGACAGCTGGGCTCCTGCTGAAACACGCCAGGGCTCAGCACTTGCCAAAACAGCTATTTGGGAGCAGCTTGTTGTGCTCTCCCTCCTCTCCTGGCCCTGTCCTCAGCGTGGTTAAATTCAGTAAGTGTAGCACACCCTCTGCCAGGGGTGGGAGAGAAACCTCTGAATGAGCTTCTTGCCCCGAGCCTGGAGCACACACCAGGAATGACATCCAGCACCCTGTGTAACCACTGTTACCATGCTGACCCTTTCCAAGGCTGATCTCTTATTCTGTGCAAACAAACACAGTCTTTCTGAGGTATGTGCTACTGCAAGCAGCACCTCTCCATGGGGATGGTGCACTGCCATGAACAGCACTGACTGCTGGGCTACCCCGAGCTGCTCACTGAACCAATCCTCCCCTGGCAGGGGAGCTCTCTGTCCCAGAAGACCCTTTCAATCCAGAGCTCAGTGGGGCTCCTCCATCTTAAAACAACCTCCCATGTTCAGCTGAGACTCCTCAGTATTCCCAAGTTGGGAGTGGATTTTGATCCTTTCCTCTGATCACTTCTCGACTGTATCTGTTTAAGCCTCTTTCAACTTTCTGAGAAAAAAACTGCAAAGTATTTGTGATCCTTTTGGAAAAGAAACACTCTGTGAATGGAATCTCAGATGTGAACTGAACTCAAACCCAAGAATATTCCTAGTAAAAACTGCACTGAAGCAATGTCCAGCTGGTTTGTAGACCCAGTGAGATTAGATTCCCTTGAAATGCGCTTTACAGATGCCCTTGAAACAGCAAGGAACAATACTTTCCCCTTCCACCCATTCCTTAAAGGACCCTGAAGGGCCATCGTCTTAAGCTGGGATTGTGGAGTCCCCCTCCCACTCAGAAATCATGTCCGATTTTTGCTTTCATGAAATAATCACTTTCATCAGCTTTTCCATACTGATACCAACAAATGCCAGTCACCCATTTCTGAGGCTGTTTTCCTTCTCTGGCTGTACTGCCTGTAAATTTTGCTGTGTTGGGAACAGGTAATATGTTATGGACCTCACTTGTGAAGCAGCTGAGATTGGCAGATGAAAAATTAGAGAAATAGGAAAGATATGGGTCAATAATACAACATAAGATTTTTTTATTGCCTTGTTTTAATGGAATTGCAGTAGGATTTTTATACAACTCTCTGCAAGTCTTCAACTTCAAATAACTCTGAACCTCCAGATTTGTATTCTTGTTTAAATAGGTGTTACCGTCATCTGCTTGATACATTATCTGTCCCAGCATACAGGCACACTGTCAGGAGGAATACATTTCCTTGGGAACGATGCTCTGTTAGAGCTCCTGGAGTCTCCTACCCCCTCACGGGACACCCGCACAGAGCAGGTTTTTGTCCCGTGTCCCCTCCGGGCTGGAGTGGTGGCAGTGCCGGTAGGGAAGCATCAGGCCTTTGCCTGTTCTCTGCCGGGCACAGCGAGTTATCCATCACGGCACCGAGCCCTGCCAGTGAAGCTTTCCCTCAGCAGAGGGAGTTGTTTCTCAAGGTAATAAGAAAGCATTATCTGATTGCATTTTTGTCAGGTATGTCCTATTTATTACCTTACCTGTAATCTAATTTGTAATGTATTTCCTTGATATTTTCTATACTTCCCCTCTGTATTTTGTAATAGCTTCCCCTGAAAGTCTGACCTACAAAAAATACAAGGTTTTTAATCCAGCTTTGAATGATAACACCCTCCAGGTGCCTTTATCTGGAAAAACTCTCTTTGCACAGAGGGAGGTCTCATAGCAAAAACGCAGCACCCTCTGAAAATGTGTTGGGGGAATACTGTTTAACAGCAGCCAAGGTCACTTTGTCCCAAGCAGGAAAACACCTGTGGCTATTTTTTACTTGTGGCAAGGCAATCTTTTTGGTCAGAAAGCCATTCCTGACCCAAAGGAGGTATGTGAGAGGTAGCAACCAGTCTGTCCCAACAGCAGGGATAAGCATAAGGCAAGAAAACAACTATAAGCCATGTAAAAACTACTGCTGATGTGTCTCAGCTGCTGAAAGCTGCTCAGGTGTTTTACCTTGGCTGTCTGGAAGAAGCATAAGGCGAAGGTTTGGGGAGAGAGCAGCACCTGTGGGTCCCAGCTAGGTTGGGCAGAGATGTCTCATGGTGGCAGAGGTGAAGTGTGATGGTCCAGCTACCCTGAACATGAGGCTGAGGAAGGTTAATTGGCATGACAAATGATGCACACCGTGGGAACAGGTTGCATTTTTGGTGTGGATTTCCCATGTGACATCAGGTTGGTGGCTCACCAGGGCACGAGGGCTTCCCACCAGGTTAGTTCTCCTCCTGCCTGGCTGTAAAACAAAGTTCAAACTAACTGCCTGCTGGACCTGGATTTCCTCATTCTGGTAAAAGGTGTTTCAAAGTCACACGGCTTTAAAACAAAGAAAGAGAAATGTCCCTTTTTGTGGATGCTAATGAAATTTTTATCTGGGCATCTTTCTGTGAATGTTGGGCCTGAGAGGCATGGATTATGTTAGGAAGAAGAACTTATTGAGCCCTGGAAATAAATCAGAGGAGGACAGAGGATGAAGATCGCAAATGATAAATTAGCAAGTGACAGAAAACAATTGCAGGAAATAATAAAGCCAGGAGGAGTGTGTGGGAAATACATAGGAGAGGCTGTTTACAACATGTGCATCGGACTTTCCAGCATTTGACATCGTATCTCTATTTCATTCTATTTCATTCCATATGTTACTTTATGCATGGATTCCTGTTTTTATGGGGTTTGTTCTATAGTTTTTGTACTAACATGAATGACTCACATCTGCTCCAATACTTAATTTATTCTCTAATGTCTTCTGCAAAGGTTTGCTCAGCTCATGTAATACTTGTCAGTAGCAAGATCGGAAGAGCAGTGTCAGGCAGGTGAGCAGGGATAGCTGGGTGAGACAGCTCTTTTCTGGAGTCCTACTCTGTAGTTGTGTTAGGTTTTCTTTTCCCCCTCAGCAAGGTCTGTAATTCCCACTTTGGCTGCCCTATGTGGACAGGCCTGGTGTGCTGGGGCTGTGCATGGAGCCAGAAAGGAACACCCCGTGGGACAGGGATGACAGCTGAGGGCCATCCTTGCAGGACCGTGGCCTGGCACTAAGCTGCTGCTGGAATACTAACAGCTGATGATTATGATTTTATTTTTTAAGTGTTCTTGACAGCTCTGGAGACACACATCTTCTCTTCCAAATCCAGTAATTAAATTCCACCTACCTGAATTCCCCCTGCTGTTTCAATTGGTTAAATTAATCTTCCCATCATGTCTGAGCCTCCTCTGTGTGTTGTTGAACGGTGGCCTCCTCTCGCCCCGGAGTCGGGCGGGGACGGGCACCGGGACGGGGACCGAGACCGACCCGGGCCAAACTCGCAGCGGCGCTGCCCAGCCCCGCGCATCCCTTCGTGTGCAAGTGGCCCGGAGTCGCTCAGGGAGGCAGGGCAGAGGGATGGGCGTCCCCGGTTACACAGAGACATCCCCGCACCCCTCGGTGTCCCCGTCCCCGGGGCTGCGTCGAGGAGCGGGCGGGGCAGCAGCTCCCCGGGAGCAGCCCGGCTGCCTGCGCGCTGCACCTTTTCCCGGCGAGCGGCTCGGGCTCCAGCCCCCCTCCTCCCGGCGCCTCCTCCTCCTCCCGTTCCTCCTCCCCTCCCCTCCCCTGCAGAGCATGCACAGCCCGGGACTCGCCTCGCCGGCTCCGAGGCGGGCGGGCGAGACCCTCCTCCCCGCCAGCCCCGCTCCCGCTGCCCGCCGAGCCGCCCGCGGCTCCCCCCCCCCCCCCCCCCCCGCCCCCCCCCCCCCCT
>VXBU01014124.1:810088-886045 GCA_013400315.1 Bombycilla garrulus
CTTCTTCGGGGCGCGGAGGAAGTTGGAGGCGGCGGAGCCCGAGGGACACACGCCCGAGGTAAGGAAGGGGCGGCGGGGCCGCGGCTGCTCCGGCGGGACTTGGGCGCGATGCCGCCGCCCGGGGAAGA
Organism: Bombycilla garrulus; assembly: GCA_013400315.1. NCBI lineage: Eukaryota > Metazoa > Chordata > Aves > Passeriformes > Bombycillidae > Bombycilla > Bombycilla garrulus. The sequence goes on from VXBU01014124.1 coordinate 810,217, forward strand.
AGTTCCCGGCGGTTTTCGGGATCCCCACCCCATGGCGTTCCCCTTCGAGTTTGGTACCGGACCTATGCCTCTGCCGGGGACGGGCGGCACTGGGCCCTTTCCGTGCCCCCGCCCTCGGTTTCCCCCTTCTCCTCCCTCCGCTGGGTCTCGGACAGCGGCAGCCCGGGCAGCTCCGGCCGCCCCGCTCCTCCGGGGGCTGCGGGTGCCGCCGGCGGTACCAGCCCTTCGTCCCGCCGCCAACTTGGGGCATCGCCGGCTCCCGGCCCTGGGGAGCGGGGGAATCGGAGCGCCCCAAGGAAACGAAACGCGTGGTTCGTGTCGCGGGTGGGGGATCGGCGATTCCTTTCCCCCTTGGGACGCGCCGTGCTGCCGAGCTCTGCCTAAAGGAGAAGGGCTCGGTCCTGTCCGCGCTGAGAGTAGAGCGGAGCAGACTTGGATGGTCCGCGTTTGGCGTTCGCGGGCTGGGCGAGCCCGGTGAAAGCGCGGGGGCTTTTCGCGGCAGGTTGTGGTGGAAGAGCAGGCTCGGGCGGGATGCTGCTGCCCCGGGAGCCCCGGCCGGGCGGGGAGGAGGGTGCCCGTGCAATCGCGCCTTTCTATGTCGTGTTTGAGTCCCCGGAGTGACAGCACGGCAGAGATGCGAGGAGCATCTCGCTGCACGCAGGGAGTGAACGAGAGAGTTTCCCTGTCCAAGCGAAAAGCAAGGCAGCTGCGAGCAGCTTCTGCTGAACGAGGTCCCGGTCCTCTCCGGGTCCTGTGTCCTCTCCTCCTCGGCTGAGAGCGGCTGGGGCTTAGCCGAGGGTTAACTTTCCAGAGGACATGGATTAGATGCTGCTTAGTTGTACTGTTGTAAATCTTGAATTAATTAATCCGGGTTAGAGCCCAGCTCCTGAAAATACACCGAGATTAGGGTTATGGTGGCAGAGGGAGGGTGTGAGCCCTCACCCCCTCTTTTCGTGTCAGTGACACCCAGCAGTGTTTGGCCCACAATCTTTGACAGCTTTACGTGTTTGCAACATCTTTGGAAAGTCTCATATATATGTCTGTCACCTCAGCAACTGAATTAACGACCTGATTGGAAAAAAAGAAAGTCAGAACTCATAAAGCTTACTTTGATTTTTTCATCCTGAGGAATTATTGGTTTTCCATGTTTTCTTAAATAAAAATGATTGAGGAGGTTTCTTCAGGCTTTCGTAAATCTTTCAATCCTAGAAGAAGGGAATGAATCTATGCAACTTCAGGACCCAAAAGGAAATAATTATCTATATGCTTATTTATTTATTTAAGCTAGGGAAGGCAATAAATAAGTCACTGAAGGTAGAGTTAGAAGACAAGTGCTTTCTTAACCAGAACTGTGCTTTGGTGTCGGAACTGTATTTGTAAGAATTGCAAAAAAAGACCTCCCCTGCTTGACAGGGGCTACTGTAATCTCCTTGAAATGATCCTTGCTTCTCTCTTAGCACCAGCTGCCGCTGAATTGCTGCCATTTTGCAGCCCATGTTGACTTTCTGCTCCCATTCAAGGCTGCTCCTACCTCTGGATGTAGGTTGCTGATGATGTTACAGGCTGGTCTTGGCTCCCACAGCAGGTGAAAGGAACTTCTCCACGCAGGATCTGTCCCCACATTTCAAAGCTGCCAAGTTGCCGTAACTCCAACAATTTGACTGCTTAATTTGCCTCTCCTTCATTTCTTCTGAATTTTCCATCCAAACAGTTGCATCCTCTTGAGATCCATAGAGTGAAGATTGTTTTTTATTTTTTAATGCATTGCAATTTTTGGCTTTGGAAACTGCTTTGGAGCAGCATGGCTTATAAGCTGCTTACAAGTGTGGGGATGTGGTGTCTTCAGTTAACACTTCTGAACTGACTGGGCTACCAGAGACAGGAATGCCGTGGTCCAGAGCGGAGCCTGGTGCTGTGTCCTGTTGCCCTGGAAAGGGGGACTGGCTGCCAGTGATGAAAACTTGAGCAGTTAAGGGTTATCCTCCCAAATTCCTTGAGAAACAAGAGGAGGTGGTGAATTGGTAACAGCAGCTCAGACATTGTAAGACAGCAACAGAGGGGAAATGCAGCAAATCCACATAAACTTTCCTGGCAGCATTTTCTAAGCTGTTCCCTCCCCCTTCTCTCCCAGTTAAGCTGTATTTCTGTGGACATGGGCACACTGTGTATTGTGCCTCTTGTAGGTTTAACCTTTAGACTTTTCTAGTTAGGCTCCAGCTGGTAACGCTGCCTCCTGCCTGTGCCTGCTCCCGGCACACAGGGATGCTGGAAGGGCACAGTGCCCGAGCTCCCTGGGTGGCTGGGGCACTTTGGTACCCTGGTAACAGTGGAGCTGCTGCTCACAGAGCTGCTGCCAAAAAAAAAAAAGATGCCCCTCAATCACTGTTATTTTGGTCTGCCCCCCGTTTTATCCTGAATCCTGAGCCAGGTCCAGGCCTCAGCTTCCCAAAGGAAGGCTTGTGATGTTTTTCCTGCAGCCAGAGCATCCTATGGTGGGATAGGCAGGGTCTCCAAGGAGCAGGACCTTGGTGTAAGGGGTCTGATGCAGTCTTTGAGTCCTTCCTTTGCCCAAAACATGCTGCTGGCTTGGCATTTCGAGGACCTGGTGAAGGCAGGCATTCAGGGATGATCTTGTGGCAGTTAAGCTGAACTTTCCCGAGCTGCTCCTGCCCAAAGAGGTGGGTGCAGCAGTCTGGTGTAATTAACTTGCCTTCACCTCCCCCTGTAATTTTTTCCCCTGTATTCTCCTGCAATCCATTTCTATGGATCTCTCACTGCTGCCCAGTGGTAGGCAGGCAGAGGGCCCCTCTTCTTGCCAGTCCTTGCTTCCCTCAGTCCCTGTCATCTCCTTTCCCTCCTCCTCCTCCCTGCTGCTGCTGGTGGTGCATGCCAGGGCGGCAGGAGCAGGTTGAGGCTGGATTTTAGGGTGTGGGACTCCCTCCTGGCCATGAGGTGTAGCAACCTTGCGAGGCTGGTAGGGTATGGAAGAAAAAAACTAGCCATGTTTAGGACCAAGCAGTTGTTCCTGGGGCAATTTTGCCAGTCCCTCCAGTGCTGTTTTCTTTTTTTTACCGCTGTTGCTTGGGGCTTGTTTTTTCTCTCTTTTCCAAGGGCAGATCAAGCCCTCTTAGTGCTGTAACGCTGGCCCTTTCGCCGCCCCGTGCGCAGTCCTGTGACTTGGCTGGGAAGAGGAGCTGTACCAGGGTAGCTGTCCCTGCCAGGGAGCTTTATCCAGCCAGGGGCCTGGTTAGCAGCCATGGGCTCAGCCTGCAGGGAAGCCGAGCCTGATGGATGGGGGTGTAAGGACACGGGGCTGGCTGGGGTCATGGATCAGCTGGGATTCCTTGATGCCTCCTTCCTTCCCTGCCTTTTGGCTAAGGGTTTCGAAACACTTTGCAGGCTTTAATTAGTTCCAGCCTGTCTCCTTGTCCCGGCAGTTTTCCAGCTGGATAAACCAGGACCCAGAGAGGCTAATTGAACTTTGTATCCTTCTGTCTCTGGTGGACTCCGGAGGAATTGGAATCCTTTTATGCTCTTGGAAAATCAGGCTGCCAATGACCCACCTGAAGTCACCCAGGGAGGCAGTGGTGGGGCTTGGCGTGCGCTCCATGGTCCGGGCTCATGGTCCTGTGCTACTGCCTGGTATCTCCACTGCCTCCCTCTGATCCATCCCACTGCTCTGCTTTGACAGGGGGGGACATACAAACTAATAACTTAATTACATTAAGGAATAATGAGGGGAACTGATAGGCGAGATTAATCACAAGCAAAATCCCAAATTAATTGTGAGGAGTACTTGTAGCTGGCTGTGCAGCAATGCTTTGCTGGTGCAGGCCCCTGTGTCAGGTTATGACTGGGGATGCTTATGAGGGAGCAGGAGATGAGTAGGTGTGTGATGAGCCCTTGATAATCTCATTTCCTGCACCTGTATCAGACCACAGTGGCTGTGTGGCAGAGCCCTGCAGCAGGAGGGGGTGTTCAGGAGTCTGGGCTCCCATGCTCAGGGCCAGCAGTGTGTGCAGGAGGGGCAGGAAGATAGTTTTTGTTTGGTTCGGGATTTTATTTCACTTCATTCCTTCTTGCATGCTAGCTTGCTCCCTCTGATGAATGGCTGAAGCACAGCTGACAGCCTATGGAGGGAAAGCAGGTCTGTGACGGGCTTGACTGCAGGAGAAAAGCCACAGAGGAAATGTTTCCTTTATTAAAAAAAGTGGCCTGTTCCACTTGACTTGTACTAGTGTTTGCAATGCAACATCTCCTTTCTGAGTGTGCTCAAATGCAGCTGGGGAATGGCTCCCAGGAGATGTGGAGAAACTCGGTGGCCTCTCTGCCTGCTCCAGGTGTTCTGGGGTGCTCAGCACCCTGCAGGGTCGGACCCCAGTGCAAAAGGACCCTTGCCAGCTTTGTGCTGATGTGCCTTGCACCAGCCTGTGCTTCCTTCTACATCATTGCCATTAGAAAGCACCTGGAGCTCAGCTGACAGTCTCCAGATATTAAATTCCTGTCAGTTTTATGGCAGCAGAGCCACTTAACAGATTAAAATAACTGTGTATCCTGCAAAAATTCAGATCTTGACAATTAAGCGATTGAAGTGGCAAAGCTGTTGGGAAAAAAAAAAAAAAAAAAAAAGGCAGAGTGTTTAATACCCAGGTACTTGGGACTTGGCTGGGGACATGGATGGGTCCAGGATGTGAGAGAAGGGGAAACTTATTTCATGCTTTGGTGGAGAAATCCCACTCTGAAATCTCTAGGAGCAAAACCTGGTTTTGTAAGATGTGCAGAGCTTTGCTTGTGAAGGAGGTGTGATGGAATCCAGTTCCTTTCTCTCTTGCTTGTGTGTTTAGTGCTGGATAAAACAGAAAGCCATGCCCAAGCTGCCCTCATCTGTGGGATCAGGCAGGACAGTCCTGGTGGGGCAGGGGGAAGGTGAGGAAGTTGCCTTGGTGACTAAACCAGCTGTGGACAAATGGTGAGCAGCCTGCCTGGTGCACCTCGTTTAATTAACCTGCCTGCTGCGCATTACAGCGCTCCCTGGGATACCTGTGAAACAATAACCAGTCAATGAAAACTCTCCTAATTCTTCACTGGTAATTGCAATGAATGAATTTTGCCTCCATTACATTCTGGTGGAGCTCTGTGTTGCAGCTGTGACTGATGGGGGCATAAATATTGATTGAACAAGACCTGTTTGCCTTGCTAAACAGTGAGCATTGGAATGTACAGGTGCCTTTCTTAGCTTGGTGCTTTTAAAAGAGGTATCAGGGAAGGAAGGAGAGGAGGCAGGGATTCTGCTTCTCTCCTGGTAAGAGTATAAATAAATTTCTGTGCAGGTGGTATGTATTTTGTTGACAAGAACTGTTGAGCACCAGAAGAGGAAAAATACTTTTTATTGTGCTCTGGAAGGAAAAAAAGAGTTGGAAGAGTCCTGGTGCTTCACTCTGAAGGGGTGTTGGAGGTGGTTGGGAGTGGGTTGGGCTCAGGAGTGTGGTGGTTTCTCTTGTAAACTGCTTCTCCTGTCAGGGTTCCTGTGGAGCACCCTGCACGTGGAATTGCTCCAGGCCGCAGCATCCCTCTCCAGCTGGTGTGACATGGTGTGGCATCTTCCTCTCCTGGGTAACAGGGAAGGATTCAAGCCCTTGCTGCTGGGTTTTTAGGAGGACTCATCGCTGGCTCACAGCCTGGAACCCTTGGTGACCTTTAGGGTCAAAAGTTTTACTTGACAAAAGTCCTGCTTTTGAGCAGGGAAGTCTCCAAAATCAGCCCTGTGTCTGGATGCCAAGGCTTCAGAGACACAGCACGCATGCTGAGGTGTCTCGATGCTCGAGGAAGATATTGACTATCAGGGAAGATATTTTGTCGTATTTATCCTTTCAGCACCTCAGATATGCACGGAGTTGGATTGTTTAGTCAAAAACTCACTGTTTTCTCCTTGCTCTTCCTTTCCTTGATAAGAAAGCACCATCCTGATTTATTCTGATGGGCTTATGGCCTAGGGCCTGTCTTGGCCGGGTTTACTTCTTGCTCTGCTGAGAAATCTCTTGTCCCTGGCTCTGCAACATGACCTGTGCCTCCCCACAGGCAGGGGACTCTGTGCATGAGATGGCTGCAGGGTGGGAGCTATAAATGGGAATGCTGTGCCTGGGGAAGGCAGGTCCAGGGAGCATTTTGTGGTACTGTGACTAGAGATTTTCTGTGCCTCCTGAAGCTGAGAGGTTGGTTGTATTTGTAGAGACCAGGGCAGAGCGTGGAGAGCACGCTCTGCTGAGCTGCTGAGGCTCTGCAGGTGTGAGCTGGGCGAGCTCCAGCATGGGAAGGGCACTGCCAGGAGACGCAGCCTTGCAAATAACACTGTCTTGTGATCCCTCACGAATGCAGGTGTAGCGTTATTATCCCAAGCTGACAAATCCCCGGGAAGCTGAATATTGGGGTGTTGTGTGCCCAGTGTTTTTCTTGGGTCTGTGGACATGTTTGTTCTGTATACCGCACTTTGGTACTTCTGGGTGTGTTTCTCTGTGCTGTAATCTCTTTGCCAGTGGGAAGAGCAAGCTTGGAAGAAGTTGTGGAAATGCAAAAGCAGCGTACTCCGCCTGGGAGAGTCTCATCTGTGAGGGCAGGCCAGCATTTGGTGCAATAAAACCAATTAAGGGGAATGTATCTGCGGAGAAAGCAGAAGTAGGATCTGTTTAAGGAAGACGTTTGCGTGAAGGAGTAATTACGTGCAGCCTAACGACAAAGGGTGCAGAGGATTGACTATTAATTGGAGTAGCAGGAGCGGGAGATTGCTGGCGTTAGCTGTGTGTTTCTTGCTGGCTTCCTCCTGTTTAAAGAAGGAAGGGGTGAGGAGCAGATGATGGGGGGGGAGTTTGCTCTCAATCCACTTTTCTGTGCAATGAAAAAGCCATTTCTCCCCCTTTCTCTCGCAGCAAAATGTTCAGATTTTGCCAGCGACACTTAGCGCAGTTGCTTACTAAGCTGCAATTAAATTGATTTCCCACCCTCTTTACCCTTTTTGGTTCCAGAATCTCAGCGGGAATCAGTTACAGGAAGAGTAAGCCAAGGAGGAGATCTTGAGCCCCATCTTCTGCTTATCTAAATCAGTACTGCTCCACTCTGCATATGTATTTCCAGAGGAGATGGGAAAGTGAGGCTGCATAGGTATAGGGTTTCCCATATAGCTGCTGCTGGGGTGGGAAGGGCAGCTCTAGGTGAGGCTGGTTCAGTCTGTGGGGTATCTGGAAAGCCTCCCGCTGTGGATGGGCACTGGGTGTCCTGGGGCTCTGGGTGCCAGTGGCACAGTTGCTGGGAGGAGCAGGAGGAGGATTTCTTGTCCTTACAGTGTGCCTTTGGTGAAAATGATCAGTGGTGAGAGGCTCAGCAGGAGTTCACCCCTTTGCTAACGGAGACACCATTAGTTGTACTAATAGTTTGCCTCAATCCCGCTGTTTGGAAGCCCCTTGGGAACCCTTAACCCTTCCTGCAGCCTGGGGGAGTGAGGTGTGGTGGTCCCTTGTGGGTCATTGGAGAGGTGTTCGAATAAGTGGCGATGTGCCAGTGTCCCTTCTCCACAGGGGGACATGCTGTCAGGGGGACATGCTGGATGGGGAACTGTCCCCAGACAGCAGGTGTGCAGATGGGTGGGTGGTGGCACTGGGAGGATGTGTCAGGGCTTGCGTGCCCCGCCAAACCCTGCCTTGCCACACCTAGGCAGAAATTAGTGATGATTTACTGCAAAGCAGCTCGAGCTCCGGCTTTGTGATATTATTTGGAGGAGCAAGTGAGCTAATGATTGCATCTCATCTCAGAAAGTACTGTGGGAAGTGCAGTGCCAGGAGAGAATTGATTCAGAAGCAAAACAGGTTCATTTTCAGATCACGTTGAAAGAGAAGGGAAAGAGAGATTCTCCTTTTTTTTTTTTTTTTTCTTTTTTTTTTTTTTGTTTTTTCTCCCTAATCTCAAGTGAGACTGAGGGTCTTAGCCTTTCCCGCTTTGGTTTTCTTGTGGAAACATCAGCAATAAACCTGATTGGAAAGTGATACGAGGAGAGCAGGGTTCATGCGGTGCAAAAACAAATGAGCTATGAAATCACCCTCTATTCTCCAAACATTATTCACAGAGCCAGGAAAATTGAGACGGATGATTCTTTTTCTTTTGAAGCCACTGAAGGAGTAAGTCCAAAGGATGTGATTTGGCCCATGCCAGGAGAGAAAGGCTGCTTTGTCCTGGCTTTCCAAATAGCTCTGCCTGCATTTAGACACAGACCATTTCCTCCTCAAGGACCACCGTCAGCATCCGCCAGTTACAACCACACCTCATAACCCATTATGGAGACACACGGCTCGCAAATAAGACATGAATGTGTTCAGTGGTGCGGGCCTTGGCTGCAGCCCCCCCAGGCTGGATGGAGTTCATGCACATCTTTCCTTGCTTGTGTGTTGAATAGTTGCTTGTTGTTAGGTGAGATGGAGGAAATATGAGAGGGAGGAGTTACAGGTGTGAGCAGACTCATTTTCAGTGGCTGATTTTTCTTCTTAAAAGACAATTATTGTAAAATAATATATATATATTTAAATGAACTTTCTTCATCTGGGTCTAGGTAGTCTGCTTTACCCAGTGGGTTGATTCAGGATCATTCAGGACAGAATAATATCCTCTGATATCCTTTGGGATCTGCCTTGGGGGATGTTAGGGATGCAGCCCTTTGCACTTTGACCTTGCCTAGATGAAATGTGAAACTCGGTCTGGTCGGGGAAAGTGGGTGGTTTTTCTAGTGAGGAGCTGGTGTGTGGAGCCAAGCTGGGAAGGAGATTTGTGTCCTGCCTTCAACAGGAGTGGAGCTGGATGAAGGAGGAGCAGGAAGGAGATGCAGCATTCACAATGGCCGTTGCATTTTCCTGGAGCCATAATACAGTGCAATTTGGAGACAGGCAGACTCAAACATGCATTAGCCAGCCATCTGCTGCTGCCACTGGGATCCAAATGGATGAATATACACATAGTGCTCACAGTTAAACCCTGTACAATGTGTAGGCTGCATATGGTTTGTTCTCGGTGCTACAGCAAAACGCTTTGTAAAGAGGAACCTCCTGTCCTGTCCTGCAGGAAGATCTCTGGTTTAAGTCTCTTCAGAAAAGAGAGAACCAACCCCTGTGCAGCCCTTGGGGATGTGCCCTCAGCCCAGCAGTGTGCTGGCAGCCAAGTCTGCTGGCCAGGGCATGAGAGGAGCTGATTTTGGGGTGGAGACCCCTTGCAGAGATGATGTGTGAAGGGTTTGGTTGGGAGCACTAAAAATGGTGAGCGAGATATCTGAAATTTGAAATTAGACTTGCAAGTGGCAAAAAAGGGAATCTAATGATGAGAAAAGTGTTACCTGGTGGCATGGCCTGTTACTGCACCTGGGCGTGGCTGTGTCTCCTCAGCAGGGACCTCTGAGGATGCACCTGCACACTCAGGAAACGGCATTTCCAAAAATCAAACATAAAACATAAACACAATATACCTTGTGAGGTAAGGGTGAGCTCCAGCAGGCATCTGAATGCTGGGGAAGGTCGTTCAGGTGTTGTTCCTCACCTGAGGCACTGCAGGAGTCAGCAAGGTGAGCACACCTTCCCTCCTGAAGGCAGTATCAGCAAAGGAAAGTCAGTTTCAGTTTGGCCTTTGCAGGCAGAAGCTCTGCTCACATGGGGGACTGGCAGGAGATCTTGTTGGTCCTTTAGGGCACCAGCAGCTGGGAGGTGGAGGGCAGTCAGCATTCCCCAGCAGGCACAAGGGGTGTTCTGGAAAATGGTATTTCCTTGCTCTTGGTGCCTTACTGCATCCTTGGGAGCACAGCTCCTGCTGCCATCAGCATGGCCAAATCCTGAGTGTGTGAATGAAAGAGAAGTTTCATTCACGGAGGTGAACCACATCTGTTCTGTGTAACCAAACCTTTGCATGTCTTCTGTTTACCCAGAGCATCGTGCTGGGACAGCACTGGGGCAGAGCAGGTGCAGGCCCAGCACGGGGATTTGCCCATGCTACAGCTGGAAATTAACTCATTAAATAAAGTAATTTGCACCTTTTAATCTCAGTGATTCCTGCGCGTGGGCACCTGTATTTAGGAGAAGAGCTTATTCTGCTTCAATTAATTTTATATCAATATAAGCTGAATAATTAAAGGTGTGAATGAAAGGCCAGGTAACTAATTCCCTTCCCTCTGGTGCACAGGCTGCACTGAGATAACCTGGGAGAGGGAGCTCCTGGCAGTGCAGATGTTAGTCCAGCCAGAACAGTCAAACAGTTCTGTAAATATCAACTGGGATCAAGTAATTTTGGTGCTGATCTCCTCGCATTGATCTTGGTTTGTGCATTGGCACCAGCTGTGTGTGTGGCTTTGGGCAACCCAGCATTTCCCTGTCTGACTGCAGGCTTGGCTCTCAAGATGTTCTCCCCATCTTCAGGCAGAACCAGCAGCCATTACTGCATCTGAGAGATAAAGCAGATGAATTTGCACTTTTTTCCCTTGTTTCCAGAAGCTGTGCTGTGTTTCACAGGTGTTTCTTTGCAGTAGGATGCTGTAGATAGCTGGCTATTTCTGCCTCAAAATCACAGGAACTTTTCAGAATTGTATTAATCCAATGAAAAAGTAAAAAAATTCAAAGCGTAAAAGCTGGGGACATTGCTTCTTTGAGAACAAACTAATGCTTGACCTAAAAAGTATGATATATCTCAAGTCCTGAGGCGCAGCTGAACTCATTCCATGCTCAGGATTTCTCCTCCTCCCCCAGTAATCCTTTCCCAGTGCATCAGACAGGTAGAGGAGATTAATTTGCTCAAGCTCCTAATGTTTGCTCCATGTTACAGGGACCCAAATTCCACAAAAATCTGGCTTTCACTGAAGGAGACTCTCAAGTCACCTGGTTCATCCCAGTGTGTGCTTAAGGGCTTTTGCCACGTGGGATTTGGTGTGGAGAGAACGTACAGGGAAGCCAGTGCTCACTTTTCTGTAAGCAGGGCTGATTTCAGTGCCGTAAGGAGCACGGCGAAGTTTGATAATCCAGCAGCATGGTTCAGTGCCTTCCCTCGTGCTGCCTGGCTGTGTTCTTGCAAGGAGCCTCAGTGTGATTACAAGGGCTGTTAAACACCCTTAATATTCACGCTGTTGGAGGGAGCATTACTCCTGCCAGCACTGCTGTCTGCTGCTGTTTGCAGTAGCATTGCATTGATGATTAAATCACCAATGCCGCAGTGAGTAGTGTGTGAAGCCCCTCCAGCTAGGAGATGCAAAGGCAGAGTTAAATCCCTCCTGTAAGTCCACTTCTTTATTTTATTTTTTTACTGTCTCTTAACAACACTTTTTTTAAGCAAACAAAACACAGGGGAACAGTTTGGAGCTGTGAAACATGATGGGAAATGAGCCACTTGCAGAGAGGTTAAGAGAACAGGGCATGGGCACTGTGAGGGGAAGGAGCTGGAGGGCTCAGGGCAGACTCTGCTTGATGCAGCAGTGCTTTGCACGCTTCTTCTCCTCTTCCTCTTTTCAGGCATAGATGGGAGAAGCAGCAAACTGAGTAATACCTATTTGTGTATTTGTGTGCTGGTACATACTTGGTGGTGCAGCAGAGCGGGGAGTGACAGGGGGAGCTGTCACTGTGGTGTGGGGAGGCTTTTGGAACTGAAGCTAAGGGGTGTTTGTTGTGAGAGAGCCCTGTTGCATCCTAACCTCTTCTGGGAGCTCAGGGGAGCTGCTCCCAGTTGGTGTTGGGTTTGGAGAGTGTTTGCTCCCATCGTGCCTGTGCCACTGCCACAGCTCCTGTGTTTCCTTGTCTGGCACTGGGATACAGTTATTTCTCCAACAAAGCCTTGTCCCTCATGTGCAGCCTCAGCTGCCTCAGACAATCTTCAGTATGCCAGATATTTTAGGGAAAAGAGCCAAGAGCAGATTGTTGGCACCCTGTTCCACTTGCTGGTCTGCTCTGCATCCCTCTGTGTCCCCCAGGGCTGTGTTTGCACTTCCTTGTGTGCCTTCCTGCTCAGCCGCAGGTATCGCAAGCAGGTGGCTTGTCTTGTAGGTGTCCCCGCACTTCATATTTGGCCCAAAATGTGCCGTGTCCATCCAGCCATAAAGACTTGGATTTTGCTTATGGGGCCATGGGCCTAGAAACTTCAGTGCTTGTTTGGGAGAGCAATACTGAGCCAAGCATCCTCTGCTGCAGGGAAACACTGGGAACTCCCCCAAGGCCGGCTCCCTGCAGCACTGCAGCAGGCCCCCTTTTCTGCACAGGTATTGCTGGGGAGAAGGCTGGCACCTCCACAAATGACTCGTTTGCATGGCCTGCCCTGGCGGGGTGAGGGTGAAGAGCCCTGACAGGGCGGTCATTAGCAGAGCTGTCGGGCAATCGCTCCCCGTCGGTTTGAGTTAGGGAGAGCAGGTGCCGGGGACGCCTGGCTGGGCGCCGGCAGGAGCTGCGCTCAGCCTTGCTGAACCTCCATTGATTTCTAAGCTTGTCACGCTGTTCATTAGGAGAGGGAGAGCAAACGAGGTGCTTAGCAGAAGTGCTCCAAGTAGATCCTGATGGAGTAGGTTTCTCTACTGCCTGGTTAGGGTAAAAAAAATTCTTGCCCAGGTCTCCTCTGCTTGTAGAGTCTTTAGCCTCAAACCTCCTGTCTTCCAGGAGTGTCTGGCAGGATCTGTCCATCTGCCCCGGCGCTGCCCTCTCCTTGCAGACCTGCTGTACTGAGAGGGAGCGCAGAAAGCCGTGCTGCTGGTGCTTTTGCTTGTGGGATGATTTTGTTCCCTGTCCCTCCCTCTTGGCCTTCCAGGTTCCCACAGCTGGGTCCCTGTTGCGTGCTGAGTTTGCTGTGTCTCTTTTTCATGCTGGAGGTGCATTGATTGAGGCAGTCAATCAGCTGGCTGGTGCTGTGGATATAAATGATGGATGTAATGAACCAAGGGGGAGAAGAGGGGGAAAAAGGAGAGGGGGAAACAGAAGGAAAAATGGGGAAGAAAAGAGCATACTCAACAATGGATGGGCTATGAGATGAAAATATCTACCTCAGCCAAGGCCCCTCAGCACAGCAGCATGGTCCTGGCAATGGCTGGAGGTGCTGCAAGGGGACCTGCTGGGGGAGGAAAAGGGGGTTCCTGAGCATGCAGAGCTATGCTGGCTCCCCACATTCCACCCACACGTGCTGACAGCAGCTAATGGATGGTGGAGATAAGGATGGAAGCTGGTATCCACCGTGTGAGCCGTGTCCGCAGGGCTGGATAGAGGGCACTAAATGGAGCTAAATCATAGGCCAATTTATAGTCTTGCTGGCTACAGCTGCAGGGAAGGTTTGAGATACTATTGTTTGAATGTCTCTGCAGCTCTTAAGGTTGCAACCCCTTCATTTGCTTTCTGCCTTAGCTGGGTTTCCTTTTTTTGAGTTTTAAAGTGCTTTCCTGCCTATGAAAGGCTGAAAGCCCCCAAGGCTTAAGCCTTCTACTGATTTCAGCAGTTTCTAGGTCTTTGAGCTGGCTGTACTCTGTCCCTCAGCTCTGGCCCATGCTTTGGGGATGTAGAAGGAAGTTTGGAGCTGAGTCAGTGGCATCTCCACCAGTGGGTTGTTATCCAGCTGAACGGAGCCTGGTGGCTCCCTATGGGCCACAGACCAGATGTTGTGTGGCAGTGATTTAAAGTCCCCGTCATTTAGAGACAAATCAGTGATAATGAGTCTCTTTTTATAGAGAGGGACTTTGAGGCATGGGAAGATTTAATGGCAGATGCTTTGTAAAATTAGCTACTTAGCTAACTTTAGCAAAATCTTAGCCAAATTAACTAAAAACGAGCTAAATTCAGCTGAAATCATTGGAGAATTGTCAGTCTGGATGGGGGCAAAGCAGAAATTGAAGGAGAAAGGGAAGCGTTAGTAGCACTGATGAAGTTGTAACATCAGTTGGTAGTTCAGGAACGTGGTCCTGCCTTGGGTGTGCTGCTGAGTTTTGGGCGTCTCATTGGGACAGGTCTTGAGTTGGAAGAAATTAGGATGGATGATGGGAAGTTATTTGCAGGGAAATTACTCTGTAATTGTGGACCTCACTGCTGCTAGGCTTTTGTGGCTTGAAGCACTTGGTGGCTTGAAGTCCTGATGGGTGGCAGCAGGAGGATTCGATGCCTTCATGGTCACCCTCAGCCACAGCTTTTGTAAGAGGAGGAAAAAGAGATGGGGGAAAAAAGTGTCTTGTGGCTTGGGATGGAATCTTGAGGGCAGAAAAATGGGGGAAAGCATCACTCCTGGGGGAGCTGTGTGTAGCTGCCAGTGCAGAGTGGCCTGCACCTTCCTGCCCTGCGTTGGAGGCAAGGTGTCTGGTTGGATGAGTTGGAAATTATTTATTTTCTGAGGCTGGGTATGGAGAAAAAACAGGGCTATTGTAGTCCTGTGCCCTTGGAAGTGAAATACAAGGAAGGAGAGATGAAGAAAAGCCTCTGAAGTGGCTGAAGGAGGAGGTGAGAGAGGGTAAGATGAAATCCCATTCTGTGAGGCTGGCTGTTGGCCAGGAGGATGTGGTGAACTTCTGCTGTGTGCCTTGGGATCTGTCATGACCAGGAGCACTTAGGAGCTATTTTTCCTCCAGCAGAGCTACATCTTTCTGCAGATGTTAAGTTGACAGAAACAAGATGGATTGTTGCCGAAGTACAAAGGGCTTGGATGTACATTTTTCCATTTATCCCAATTTACGTTCAAGATAGTTGTAAGCCCCATGGAAAATTATCCCTGGTAGAGGATCTGGTGATGTGTTAGTTGCTTTCTGGCTTTTGACTTTTCCACAGACAATTCCAGTGGTCTAACCAAGGGCATCAGTGTTACTGGCCGGCAATGGTGAAGCCCAGTCCATGGGATCTCCATCTCCTCCTCCATTAGCTAGTAAGCTTATGGATCAGAAGAGACTGGAGTTGTGGTTTTGTGGATTGTGCGTGCTTGAGGTGGCTCTTATCTGCCCAGCTTTTTCCAGCCCTTGGAGCCGTCAGAGTCATTTTATCCGAGTCATTTTTTCTGAGTGGTGCAGAGTCAGGAGGGCACATGCCAGGGGAAGCAGAGTGGAAGCATCCCTGCCTGCAGCAGTGGGGCTGGGAAACACAAAGTGGGGGCAAACCCTGGCAAGACGAACCCTGGAGCCTGCACTCCTGGGAGGTGAGAAGGGAATGCAGAGCTGTGCTGAGTAACGCAGGGGTTTGCTCAGCATTCCCGGCTGGCTTCTGGAGCTGGAATTACTGTGAGGTTTTCAGGAAAGTGGTCTTGGAAAAAAATACATGGAGGCAGAAATCTAAGTGATCTCTTAGTTTGCAGACTGTTCTGATAAAACTGATGTCTTCAGGAGTGACAAACAGGTCACGGAGTTTTTGTGCCTCCTTCGGGAAAAAAAGAACCCCTAAATCCCAAAAACCAACACCTTACCATTTAATGTGATGGATAGGGCAAGGAGGAAATACATCTCTCTGTTTCATTCACTTGCATTAAATATGTTACCAGGAAGTATTGTTCAGTTTAGGAATTTATTTCTCCTCTCTGGAAACCCTCTGCTGACAGTGGAGGCTGGGCAGAGCCTGGCAGTGGGTTTGGCGGTGCTGGCAGTGGCTGAATGTGACCCGCAGTTTCAGTTCAGTAGCCCCTGTGCTGGGCAGGGGGCTGGTGTCCCATCCTAACCTTCATCTTAGTTCTCCTCCTGCAGCTCCAGCGTGCCCAGCAGGAATGTGGGGCAGCTGGGACAGCTCTCACAAGCTGGTGTAGTTCTTCTGGGTTTGTGGGTAATAACGAGCTGCCATGGGAAATATCAGTTTCTTTTAAAGCAATCTTCTCTACGAAAGTCCCCTTGAATTTAATGAAGACTTAGAAAGTTGTTCCTGCAATTTTTACGCTGGCATATAGATATCCATAAAAGAGCCCTCCCGTAAATGGAACAGAGAGGAAACCATTCATTTTAGCGTCTGTGCATTTATGGATTGATTTTTACAGAATCCTATTAGTTTCACTGCCAGTAAATGGCATGAGGACTCTATTTCAAACCAGACAATGTCAAGATATAGAGGTGGGCATTAAATATCATCCCACCTGTTGCTGTTCAGCTGTGCTGAGTGTGTCTGAGCAGAATGGAATGGCAGAGGCCAGGAATGCCAAGTCGATCTGTTCCAGCTCCTTGCTTAGTAAAATCATTAGGAGCCATGATAACGTAAGAGGCTGGCATTATACTGTTTCAACAGCCCATTAAATAGATCTGATCATTTTTGTGCAATTCTTTCTTAAAAGCAAAGGAATACTCTCCTGTATTTCAGTTCGTGGTGCTGCTTTTGAGAAAAGAATGAATTATAATGCTCCTCTTAAATAAACACGTTAGATACAGTGAAAAAGACCCCCAACCCCATAAACCACAGACTAATACGCTTCTCAAAAATGCAGACGATTTCTGGATTTTTTTTTCCTCCTCTGTCAGGAGGAAGACAGAACATCCTCTCCCAACCCAGAGGTCTGCTGACAGCCCAGCTCTACCTGCCCATTTCACACTCCTCCTTCACGTGATGTTTGAGCTGCTGACAGCCAGATGGTTTCATAAACAGCCACCTCTCTTTGGGCCAAGGGTAGCTCCCTTCCAGTGTCGTTACCTGGCTGTCAGATTATTACAAATGAAAACATGCTATTAGTGTAATTTCCATTTTCCCCCTCCCTGTTTAAGCTCCCTGCTTTGTGCATCCTGTTCAATTTTTGGTGGAGTGATGCTTTGATTTTTGTTGGTGAGTGGTTTTACGCTTTAGATTTCAATTCCAGCTGCATTTGGTTTGCAGAATGTGTGGACTTTGCAGTTAAACCAAAACTGAGTTGCACACACTGAAGTTGAAGCAAGGCAGGAAAAGCAAAAGGCTGACACTGAGTGTGGCACAGCAAGTGGGGGACATTGTTTAGCCATGGCCATGCCAGTCTCCTGCTTGGGCAAAGCAAATCTGTGATGCCTTACTGGACTGTTTAGAAAAGGCAAAGCAAATGTGAAAGTCATACATGGATATATCCATATGTGTGTTTTCCTATATATAGGTTTTCTGTAGCTGAGAGGGAAGGGGTTGTTGCCAAGATCAGTGGTGTAGCCTCAGATGCCATGTGGTATTTAGGGAGCTGATGCTGCTGGTTCTCAGCCATCTGATCACAGACACAAAAATGTGCTTCAGAGTTGTTCTTCCTGTTTTACCTCTGTGGGCTGACCAGGTCACCCCTGTGTTGATGCTGTTGTTGCAGTGGAGACTCGGAGGATGTCACTTCAGAAAGAGAAAAGAACCTTTTTGAGGGCTGGAAAAAAAGACAAGGATGTTAATAAAAGAGCCTGACCCTGAGCTTATCCTCTCCCTGGCTCTTAGGCTGCTGCTCATCCTTTGTCCACTGCCTCTTGCAGGCTGTGGAAGTAGAATCCTGTTGGGATGGACACTGCTGCCCCAAGTCCTCGCTGTTCCCTGCCCATGGCAGGCCCCTGCCAGCACAGACTTGCCAGGAGTTTTTTCCTGCCTCAGTGCTGGGGAATGGTTTTCTAGGGTCGGAAGAGCATGGGGCTCTTTCTTCCCTGGGCAGCTTTGGGTTTCCCTGGCAGAGTGAGCTTGGCTGCTCTGCCTGGGGCCACTGTGGTGAGCCAGCTGAGCTCTGAGCTCCCAGAAGTGCTGCAGGTGCTTTGAGCTTGCCCTTTTTGACATGTGTAATTTCTGAGTGCAGCAGATGCTGGGAGCCGTGTTTGGTGTGGGTTTGTGCCAGGGCACCTTTAAATTGCAGGGCTGGGCTTCTGGCAATAATAGGATTTGGCTGTAACATCTGTAGCTGAAATTTCATCCTGTCCCAAGGCTTCTGAGACTAACTGGAGCTGGATTTTTTAATTTAATTTAATTTAATTTTTTTAAAGCTTGAATTGGACTATACCCAAAGAGCTGCCAAATATACCTGCAGCTCTGGGATAGCCCAGCATCTGGGCTGATGGCTTACAGCACATTCCCAGTGGGTCTACATCCCATGGAGAATTTCAGGATCTCTTGGGCCAAGCAATCACTCTTTCACACTTCAGCTGTCCCATCAGGACATGGAGAAGGGATGGGAAGGCCTGGGTGAGGCTGTGCTGTGTCCTGGGGGTACAGAGCAGCACACCCTGCACTCACCTCTCTGCTCTGTGCTTCCCAAGGGCAGGCCTGGGAATGTGGCCTAGGAAGCATGGCCAAAGCTCACTTTGCCACTTACTTCACCCAATCTGATGGTGATAAGCAGCTCCCTGGGTAAGGCTGTAATGAATGTTATGCTCAAAGCAGGGCGAAAATTCCATTTCTTTTGCCCTTTAATTATTTAATTTATTTTCTATATTTAATGTGCTTGCTCTTTGTGAGTCAACTGAATTTTCATGGTTTTTCTTTTTTTTTCCCCTCAAATATTTATCTGTGTTGGCAGAGGGAACATTTTAAAATGAGCTTCTCAGAATTTGCCCTAGATGCCCTAGTGGATATTTCTGGATACTTCTGCTATGGAGTGGTTACTTACTCCACATTTCCCACATGGTTTCCTTGCTGCTTCCAGTACAGATAAAATGTTAAATCAAAACACAACGACGAATTTTAATTTTATTCCTCATCTTCACACCTTGGGAAATAAAGGGCTGGTGGGCTTAGCCTGGTGCTGGCACACTGAGCCCTGC
The DNA here is from genome assembly GCA_013400315.1 of Bombycilla garrulus. Taxonomy (NCBI): domain Eukaryota; kingdom Metazoa; phylum Chordata; class Aves; order Passeriformes; family Bombycillidae; genus Bombycilla; species Bombycilla garrulus. Next base: position 828,884 of record VXBU01014124.1, read on the forward strand.
TCCAGCAGTGCTGGCTGCCCATTCCTGTTTGGCATCGCTGAGGCTGGGCAGGAGTGAGGGATAAGCCACAGTGGGCCTGCTGGAGCTCAGCTGTGACATGTGAAATAGCAGAGCCCCTTCCAAATGCCCTGTGGAGGGGAAAACCATCTTGTACAGGTGTACCAGGATCCTGGTGCCTTTTAGCAGCCTGGATTCATATTTTAGAATAATGAGGCTTTTGCTGCTTTTCTTTTTGTAGTCGCATTTAAGTAGGGAGGCAGAGGATGGGACTGTTGAGCAGCCCTTCCTGGGTAACTCGTGAGGAGAAGCAGGGTGCTGCCATGTGAACTGTCAGCAAATCCTGCCTGCTTCTGCTCCCTGCCATCTTGGAGAGCTGGAAATCGTGCAGAGGGGGCACACAAGGTGATGGCTTCTCTGCAAGAAGTAGCTTTAGGCTGCTCAGTCTGGGGTGGAGGACGGGGATTGTGCTGCAGATCTTGAAAGTCATTAATGGCAGACAAATGGTGGATAGGAAATACCTCCCATCTCTTCCTGGACAAAGTCTGGGATCATCAAAGAAATCCAGCGGGGGCAGGTTCAGTGTGCTGGGATACAAGCTCTTTGTGGAGCCCCACACAACTGCATCTTCTGGGTGCTGAAAGCCTGGCTGTGTTCAGCAATGTCTGGACAAGATGCATGGGAAAAATGTCTGGACAGGTGTTAAATGAGATCTTCCTTTTTCCCTGCTCCCCTGAACGCAGCTTCCTCAGCTCAGTGGTTTTAGAGCTGGGTGGTCCAGCTGAGCCCCCTGCCAGTGCAGGCAGCTGGGCAGATGTTTCTGGTGCCTATCTAGGACAGGGAGGAGGCTGCATCCCTGCTGGGGCTGCTGTGCATCCTGCTCAGGAGCTGAAAGCAGTGCTTCCCGGGGCCAGAGCACAGCACAGACCATTAGTCTTGCTGAGTACAGCTATGATTGTGCTTAGTGCTGCCTTCCTATCTCTCCTGGCTGAACCGTAGAGCACTTTGCAATGATTAATTCAGCATGAGACTCTTAAGTGAGCATTATTGCTCCGTGTTAAAGCAGACATAAAGGTCGCTGGCAGACCAGGAGCAGAAACTCTGTGCCATACAGATGTTCACCAGCCTGGCTATCTGTAGCCTCCAGTACATCCCACTCGCCTTCTTTTGTCTCAGCGCTTTTTTAGGTCCATTTTGTTGCCCTTGAGATGTTGCTCCGCTTGCTGAAAAAAAAGAAAAAAAAAAAAGGAGGGCTGAATTCAGATGCTGAGCCGTACCCAGTAGTTCAGGATTAAAACTGTCTTTGACTGCATAGATGAAAAGTCTTGGCTTGTGTAACCAGTTATTTCTGGTGCATCTCTCCAGGCGTCTGCCTTGATGTGGGCAGCAGCAGCAGCATATGCTGCTGGCTGCGGAGGGACCAGTCCTGTCACCATCTGTGTGCAGGCTTGCTGGGGCAGTGGCAAGCGTTGCTGCTGGTGCTCTGTGTCCCTGCCTTTCCCAGGGCTGTGCACGAGCCAGGGGCAGGGCATCCAGCTCAGAGCTGGGAGCCCGTGGTGCTGTGTCCAGAGCTCTTCACATCTCATGAGAGTTTTTTCTCCTTTGGACTCTACGTAGTGTATAAAGATTACGAAGGCTCTCAGCTGGAGCCTGTGCTCTGAAGGCGCCTTTATGACAGTAAATCAAATATAAAAGCAGTCAGGTGGGTATTTTTACAGCCATCAGGACCAGTGCTGTTTGAGATGCCTTATACACAGCTGATAGGACTTCCAGCACTGGCTGCTGTGTTTTTGGGAAAGATCAGGAAGTAGCATGACTGCTGCTTGGCACATTTCTGTCCACATGGTTTCTGCTCTTTCCTGAGGTGGTGTGGCTTTTGCATGACTCTCAAAGCCTGAGTGTACCCCCAAGCATCTTCTCCCTTACATTTGAAGACACACTGTGACTGGTGCCAAGGGTTGGGGTACCTAGGGGAGATCGAGACAGGCCTGGAGCTGGAAGAGAAGAGCTGCTGGAGTGTGTAGGAAGGGGTAAGGATGGAAAAAGGTCTATGAGAAGAAACAAGGCCTGTGGATGCCTAACATTAAGAGAAGCAGCAACACCAATTTGGGCCTTGCCTTGTGCTTTCAGGACCATCCAGACCACAGAAGGTTGTGTTTCATTTCTGGTTACACAGGCCCAGCAGGGGTGGTGTGGGACACTTTCCTCCAGCCACATGAGCCTCCTTTGCACTTTCTACTACCCTGGTTTCCACCAGGAAGCCCAATTGGAGACACGGCTCCCCAGCAAGGAGTTTCCCTTCCCCTGTAGCTGTGGCCCAACAGGCACTGTATATCCAAACTGGTGGGCAGGGAAGCTGCTTTAGCCTCTTCTCAGCCATGTCCCTCCTCTCTTCGCCTGTCTGGCTGGAGTTTGACAGCATCTTGTTTCCCTCTGGCTGGAAGGACTGGCTGCTTGTTTCCTTGCAGCTACTGCCAGCAGCAAACACGGCCTCGTTTGTATTATCCCGTGTCTGTTCCCAGCCAATCTTTAGTGCAGCTCTGCAGGCAAGGGGAGCATGTTACTGCTGGAGCAGGACGGGTCAAAGGCCTGTGGGTTGGGCTGGGGCCCAGATGGACCCTGGCGCTGCCTAGATGTGGGTCCAGCCTCTGCTCTCCACTGCTTGTGTCACATGGGGGACTTCCTTCTCTCCCATGGCTTTCTAAGGGCAGGGAGCTTTGCCTTCAGTAGATACTGCACAGCTCCTGGTGGAGCTGGTGTGTTCACCCAGCATGAGATGCTCTCCATGGAGGAGAGCATGAGGCTGTTCCAGAGCTGACTCTTTGGGTTCAGAGGTCCTGGAGATGTTGTCTATCAGCTTGTTTCTGGTGGACAAGCCTTGTGTGGTGATGCCTCTTTGCTGCCCAGGCCAGTTAGTGGAACATGTGTTGTCTTGCCACCCAGCCGTGCTGCAAGAAGCTGTGCTGTGCCCACAGCCATTGCCATTGTCCAAGCCTGATGCTGCCAAAGCATGAAGACCCAAGAGATTTAGGGCAGCATGTTTCTGCCGGTGTTTGAGCTTTGCTGCTGGGCTGGTATTGTGATTGCTCTGCTTGCCCACATGCGTCTTGTGACAAAATGTCATCTACAGGACTGCCCTGGTGTCTGCATGGAAGGGGATGAGGTTTGGGGGTTTTGAGACACTGAGATGTGTGGCAGGGCTTGCTGCCTCCACAGTGTGTGGAATTGTGGAGCTTAATGGGTGCATTCCATTAGCCACACTGCCTGGGTGGAGGAAATCTCTTCCTGCATCGGACAAAGAGACTGGTCCACATCCAAGCAGGAGCAGCCCACCAAGACTTCCGTACTGTGTTTTTTGTGACTGAGGACTCCAAAAATGCTCTTTTCCTTATTGCAGTGAAATGTGTGTTTGTGTTCGAGAAAGAGAATCAGTGACAAATGCAGATTTTATTTTTTTATGATAATAACAGCAAAGCTCAGTGCTGGTTCCTGGTTTCCATCCAGATCCCCATGCTCTTGGGTGTTTTGAGTTTGCTGCATTGGGAGATGGATTTGGTTTTTATGATGTTCGTGCTGCAGTTTCAGTGCCCAGATGTGGCTCTGCTCAGGGTTTTCCCATGCATGCAGCAGGGCTGTGCTGCTGCAGGATGGCCAGAGCCTGGAGATCTGCCTGTGATCTGCCTGGCCAGGCCACACCAACCATGTCCTGCTTCTGTTTTTCCCCATCCCCAGCCAAGCCTGCATCAACCCAAGGCACAGCACTTGAGGCTCCTGCAGCACCCGTGCTCATGGCCTGATTATTTTCAAACTTGACATACTTTCCTAGGGTGCATTTCTCACTAGGTAGCACTGATTTTTTTATTTCTATTACTGAGCTGAGATAGAGGAAGGCTGGGCTGACACATGTGATATAAATTATGCTGCTGTATCTCTGGTGCTGTCAGTCATGGTCTGCCCAGGCCCAGGATCTTGCAGACGCTCCAGCAGCAGGTAGCTGAGGATCAAAGGTTTAGATCCGTTCTTGCTGTCACAAATGTTTTATATCTAGTTTCTCCTTGAGGGGAGTTGGGGGAGGATGGGCTGCTACATCTGAGGAGTACACACACCCTGGAGCATCGTTGCTGTGACCTGAGCTTCATCTCTCTGCACCTGTGTATTGAGGACCAGCTCTGGGCTACAGAAACACCTTCCTTTGCAAAATGTGTGTGTTGAGATGAGGACATGGGTCACCAGTGCTTTTTGACAGGGGGATGGTGTCTGACAGGTGGGCACTGGCAGGTCCTGAGCTCCAGCTGAGCCCTGAGAGTTTGCTCTATAGGTCAGTTCCCCACAGCCTCTGCTGCCCCTGCATCTTTCTACATCGTGTGAGTTAGCAGCTCTCGTGTTTCCTGGTGATGCTTTTAAATCTGTTGAAGAAGTTGTGTCTTGACCAGGAATTTCTTTACTGCTAGCATGATGGCTGCTTGGTATGGTTTGGACTGGGCTGGGCTGCAGCACATCACTGCACAGTGGGCATTTGGCAGGAAGGCTCTCTGAGAGGGCTCAGGGCATTTTGATCAGTCACCAGGAAGGGTTTTCCTCTGCTCTTCCTGCTCTGCTAAGGGTGAGAGGTGGGAAAAGGGAAAAAAACCCCTTCTACTGGAGCTGCTCAGCACAGGCAATGCTCCCACCCAGCGGGAGCCTTGTGACTTAACTGTAGGAGCAGGGAGGCTGAGGCGTGGCTGAAGGGAGTCCAGGGCTTTTCCAGAACTGGAAATCAAATGCAGAAGTGGGGAGTTTGGTCTGACAGCATTTCGTGTCTTTGCTGAGCTCCTTCCTTTGGAGCATGTTGTGCCTTGGTGCTGTGGTGCATCTCTGCTCCCCAAAGCAGTGAGCTGTCAGACAGAGGGGGAAGGGCAAACTGATGGCTTCTTAAAGGCAGCTAAAGCCATGCATGTAACTGTCCTGTGTGTTTGCAATTACTGTATTTTCCTTTAATACCTGTTTTTGTAATATAAGTGGTTTTTTATAACCTTTCCCTCCCTTGGAGACACTTCACATTTACATGCTGCTGTTACCATCACCCCTCATTGCTGCCTGGCTTGGAAGGGTGGCTGCTCAGGGAAGGGTGGTAGCGTTAGTTCCTAAAGCTATGTAAAGGATCTCATGGAAGCAATTACCAGATGGATTAACCTGGCTTTGCTGCTGCAAAAAGGCCATGTTGGGTCGAAGATGCTGACTATATTAACAGCATGATCCCTTCCTTCTTGGGAGGAGTGGTTGGGATTAACCTCCTGATTTTTAAAGGGCTGGGTTCAAAGCAGGACGTTCAGAGCAGAGATCCAGCTGGCCAGCTCCTTTATTCTTCCCTCCCTATTCCCTGTTCCCTTTCCTTTCCCCTGATGTGCCCTGTCCCGGGCTGTCCTCTGGCACGTGGGAACCACAGCTCCACGGGGAAGGGGAAGACCTTCCTGACCTCTGGGAAGCTCAAGCTCTGTGGTTTGGTGGGAGTTTTGGCTGTTATGCAGGAGGAGGAGCAAAGCTCAGCTGGAGACTGAGCACAGCTATGGGCTCCTAAGTACTAAATCATCTGCTGCTCCTGCTGAAGGCTGGGAAGGCTGGTTCGACCTTCATGGCTGGGAAGCAGCTCATGTCTGTCCTGAAAGGCACAGAAGGAAAGCAAAACCCTGTCTTGTCTATGTAGGAACTCCCTTTTGCCATTTCCTTTACCCACCTTGGCTCTGGGCTCTTCTCCACATATCTGACCTCTGGTGATCCTGGGAATGTGCTGAACCTGGCTGGTGTAGGGGCACACGTGGGAGGTTGCCTGAATTTCTTTCCCAATGAGTGCCCTTTGTAGTTGCTGATGGCCTTTGGGGAGCAGCTCTTGCACTCACCCAGGCACTGGCCATGCAGCCAGCAGAGGATGGCACCGAGTGGTGCAGTGGGCTGGGGAGGGGCTGCCTGTGGGGCACCAGTTAATGTGTCACCGAGGCCCCAGAGATGCTCTTTGGCATCTCCCAGCACCCTGGTGAACCCAGAGAGGGTTGCTGAGGGGATCCCCTCTGGCAGGAGACAAAGGCATTTTTGGGAATTAGCAGGTGGAGAATGATGGAGAGAGCCCTGGGAGCTGTGGGTATCCCACTGCTGATGGGAGTGGCATGGGAGTACTGGTGGGGGACTGTTCCCATCAGCTTGGGGGAGTTTGCTTGGGAATTGATACTCAACTCATTGTGAGGCTGCTGCCAGTCTGCCAGTCCAGATGTTTTCCACTTATTTTGTTGGTTTTTTTAATCTGAAATCTTAAAAAAAATATCTCAGTGAAAGCAGAGACTCTTAAAATGTATCTAGTCTGATTTGCCATCCAGAATTACCATTTGTAAACTCTTTAGAAGGGTTCACAGGTGCCAGTGGACTTGGACTGGCATTGCTCATCCTATTCTTGGGAAAAGCCAGAAGACAGTTTTTTGATAGAAACTTGGGGAGACTGATGCAGCCCAAGCACAAGCAGTTAAACTGAAAAGTCCTGCAGCATCCCAGGAGAGCTGTGGGCAGGGGTAGGAGGAAATGGCCAAAAATCCCCTCCATCCTTCTGCTTGACTCCCAACACAGGCAGAGCTGGTCTTCTCTTTTGTCCAGTCAGCAGCTTGGTTTGTGCTGACCTCCTAAATATTCAGCTCATTATGCACTGTAACGTATAAATAAAACAGAAGCAGGCAGCAATATTCTCCAGGAGGATATAATCGGCTTCCTTTCCTTTTTAATTACACAGGATTTGTCTCCATGTGTCAGGCTATCCTATGGGCTAGTTTATAACTTTAAAGAGTTAAGATCTGTGTTCTTTATGTAGTGGGACTCTTATGTACCACCTGATTTTGGGGTTCCAAGATGAAAGAACATCTTTCTAGGTGGAAATGCAAGGAGTTTTGTTGCTGGATGTTGTTTCTAGAGGTCAGTGGCCTGGATCCTACATTTCTTTCCATTGTCAAAGAGAGGCAGGAGGTTCTTCACTGTGTTTGGGATGGTGAGGGTCACCATGGGAATTCCTGGGATCTGTCTGGGGTGTGTCACGCTGGCTGCCAGCATGCATTGCCTGTCCCTCTGCAGAGGTAGGATGGTGGCCTGGTGCTACAGCCACTGGATAGGAGCCTTGTCCACGTATGGAGCTCTGGCTCCGGCTGCCTGCAGGAGATGTGGATATATTTTAACCTGGTACCACTGCCAGTGAAGCGGTTGCTTGCTGATAAGTGTGGTGTGAACTCTGAGCTGACTTGTTTTCTCCTAAGGGAAGCCCTTGAAACTGAATTTGGCTTTTCATCAAAGCAATGAATCTGTCATCTTTCCCTCTGTGCAGCTCAGAGTCCCCTGCTCCTGATTTGCAAATAAATTCCCCATTTTGCTGGCTGCCCTGGCTATCCATTTTAAAATTAAAGCTTTGGTGCCCTTACTGGAAAAGGCATCAGTAATTCTCCGGTGGCTTTTCATGCTGTTATATCTGGCTGGAGACTTCAGCAGATTTAAGCCTCTGGAGGGTGTTTAAGATCGTGTATGTTGTTTACCACACATACAGACAAGAAGATACACAAATTGCTGGTTCTATCTGTGACTGACTTAATGGTGGCCCAGATTCCTTAGCCCTGGGTCAGCTGCTTGCACTTGACTCAGTGGCCAGCAACCTGAGCTGATGCCAGTTGAGTGGAGGGATGATAGGAGGATGCTGAAGAGCCTTCTCCAAGGCCTGGAGGGGGATGTTTCCATCCAGGCTGAAGTTGCAGCTGTACTTTGGGAGGGTCAAGTCTTCTTCCAGTTCTTGAAGGCCTCATCTTCTTCCATGTCCCCTTTCCAGCCTTTGTCAGTGCTGTTGCCTGATGTAATAGGTGCCTTGATGGTGTAAATGTGTGTGTGCACCACAGGAGAGATCCAGACTCTGCCCACACAGGAGCAGATGTCAGAGGCGTGGTGAGCAGCAAGGGCAGAAAAGGGGGGGACAGTGTGGTCTTGGCCTCAGGGCCAAGTGAGAAAGTGGGACACTGAAAGGTCCTCAGGGACTCGTGCTCCCTGCTGAGCCAGCAGAGGACGAGGAGCTGCTCCATCCTTTGAAGATGGAACAGAATGCCTGTGGATGTGCATGAGCAGGAAAGGGTCAGTGGCAATGGGAAGCTTGATGGTGAATGTTCAAAGCTTCTCCAGGGACCTTAGCTGCAGGGCAGGCTTTGCTGGAGAAGTGCTTTGCTTTAATTAGGTATCTGTATTAATATTTTATTTGATTTTTCTTTTGTTTTGTTCTTTCTTCCCCCAAAGCAGAGTCAGAACAGACTCAAATCTGAAGCTTTTCCTTAAGAGACAGGAAAAAAAAAAGGAAAAAAGACCTCCAAGCTGGGGGAGGTGCTGGTCCTCTTTGGAACAGGGTGGAATCCTGCTTTGTGTCCCCGTAGCAGGGGTGTCCCAGAGGAGCTGCCACCAAGGTGCTCATGCATGTTGTGCCCAGGTACCAGTTCAGAGGAAGAGGAGTTTCACAGCCCTCAGGTGAATGAACTGGAGCTAAAATCTCCATGGATCAGAAAACTAATTAGGGCAGATCATGGGCGGGGCTCAGAGCTACCTCCATTCCCAGTGTGTGGTTTGTGTCAGCACAAAGCAGGGGCGCTGAGCCAGTGAAGTACTTAAGCAAATACTTAAGTTCAAGCATTTGAACAGGGGTTTCTGTTGATTACTACAAATGCCTGGAGTCACTTAAGTTTGTATTTAAGTGCTTGATTGGCTTAGGGATTGTGCAGTTTGGGGAAGGAGGGTAAGAGGAAGGAGATGACTTCCAGGGTTGGTGTGAGTTTGATGCTCAAAGCTACCTGCTGTACTGGAGGATGTGATGCAGGATGAGTACAGAGCCTGTTTTCCAAAGACCCACAGCCTGCTTTTGGCACCCCCGCCATCCTTTTTGGGTGGGGCAAAGACTGGCCATGGTGCTGCCTGTCTCCCTCTTGTATCCTGGGGCTGAGGCCATGGGGATGCACAGCACTGCTCGCTCAGGGCTAAGCCAAGGCACTGGGCTCTGGGGTTGAGAAAACCACACCAAAACCTGCCTGAAGGATCTCGTACCTCGGTGCTCTGTCTGGGTTTTTCAAGGGTGAGGATGAAGGCAGTCTGACACTGTCCCAGTTCTTTTCTCTGTGTGCTGCTGACCCTCTTAAGTGCACGCTCTGGCACTGGGGGACGAGGCGGGATGAGCCCTATCCTGTTTGAAGTATTATAATCCTTTCAGATGGCATTAGTGCCTGGGCCAGCAGCAGCTCTATAATTGAACCTCCTGTTTGCAGGGGCCCCGCGCTTCAGTGAGACTTCTAAATCTCATTTGTATAATGCCTGGTTGCAATTCCTGCTGAAAGATTGCCCTCTGCCTCCAGTGCCCCTGAGCCTGCTGAGCACAAAGATGTCCTTGCTGGCAGAGAAGTGACAGAGCGTGACAGGGCAGCAGAGTGCTGCATGGCATCTGACTTTCCAGAGCTTTCATGTGTTTATTGGAGCTTTTGAGAGGCTGATGTAATTTTTTATTTCCCCCTCCCCTCCTGTTTTTTAATGCCTGAGTCCCAGGGAATGGGCTCAGTGGCAAGTGCTCAGTCAGGTATTATGTAGGGATGGGATTTTCCAGGAAAAGGTGGGTTTGAGGGGAATCGAGGTAGAAGCACATTTGGCTGCTACCAGAGTCCTTTGCAGTCATCTTTGCACCTGCACAGGCAAAGACCTTTTTCTGGCCAAATGGATCCCCTGGAAACCCTGTCAGCTCTGCCAGGCCCCTGGCCTGGCTTGGGTTTGCTGCCTCCTGAAAGGATGCTCATGGCACTGGTCCAATTCACTCTGGTCTGAGGGCAGAACTCAGCAGCCTCAAAAGCAAAACGGCTTTTATTTTAGGAAAGGCTTAAGTTTTCTATATTAAAGCAGTGCCACAAAAGAAGAAAGTGAATCAGAATCTCCCTTTGGCTCGCACTGCCCACTCCTTGTCTTGCTGGGCAGCTGGAGGCTGGCCCTGGGGACCGCTGTGACCTGTCCTTCCCCAGTCGCTGCTGGCTTCTCTTGGGAGGCTTTTCACCTGACATGCTCTCTCAGTGCTGGGTGCCTGTGGGTGGCCAAAGTGCTGCCCCAGCTGCCCATCCCCTGCCCAGTGTCCGGCCTGGCCTCCCGTGCTGTGCTGGGGGCTGCCTGCTGGGGGATGCAGTGGGCCCGCAGCAGCAGCTGGCTGGGCTGCTTGTTCCTCCTTCCCGCTCCAGCGATCCCTGCTGTACTGTAATCACACAATTATTATGCCGTTAAAATGTCATATTCGCAGAAATCCACATAAACAAGGCATTAGCAGTTGCCAGAAAATTGTAGTTTTACTGCTAATGACCCATTTTCCCCCCGCAGCACCACTCCTTTTTTTTTCCTTAAATATTATTTTTTTCCCTTCTTTGTTTCTTTGGTATTTTTTGGTTTTGTTTTGTTTTATTTCTGAGCTGTGATTTAAGAGGCAGATGATGAATTACATCTTTGCACTGAGAGGCTTTTAATCTTTAACGTACAGTTACAGTGCTGTGGGCTGTGTGTCCTAAGGCAGCGAGGGTGATGGGGGGTTTTGGAGGAGGTGCCTCTAGTGGGTCATCTTTTGGGGGCTGCTTTACTGAAATGGCAGAGAAAGCTCTTGGTGAGTCCTGCTCTTGGCTGGGTGCTGGTGTGAGATGGAAGCTTCTCTCTGCAATGAGTTTTGTCCATGTCCCTCTTGTTGAACACCCCTGGGGACTCCCCAGTGTGGCATTGGAAGAGCCAACACTTGTTTGCCAAGAGCAGACAGCCACCCCTTGTATACATTTTTCTTCTCTTTCCTTCAGGCTCATTGAGTCTGTGGAACTCTTTTGAGCATTGACTGTGTTTCTTATAATTAATACCACTCATTAAACTGCAGTGTTGAAAGAGAAATTACCTAATTCCAATGAAAAAAAAAATGAAAATTTATTACTAGTACGTGAGAGAAAATGAATAGGAAACTTGGAGAGATGAGCCCTGTAGAAGATAAATAGAAAGGCAAGTGGAGTATTGACTTGATCCCTTTCTAGTGCAGGGTAATTTGGCCTGTGAAGTGAGTTAGATCATAATAAATTAAATTTAGATTTCTGCACATCAGTTAAATAACTCCCAAGACAGAATTCTGGTGTGAGGAAGAGGTGATAATACATTGCGGAAATATTATAATGAAGACCTTATCTGGTAACCTGTAACCAATGTGCTGTCCCTGAGTGAGCAAAGGGGATTTCTCCTGATGCTTTAACTCTCATTTGCTGTCTCAGATCAGGTGCAGGTGAGAAACAGGCGAGTCCCTGTGTGCAGGTTGGTGAGGTCTCCTGCCTCCTGCTGCTTGCACAGCTGGGAGCTTTTCATGCTCTCCTCTTCTGCTTTGAGCAGGCATGTTTTGCAGAGGTCAGTGTGCACCTGGTTCTGAGCTGAGCATTCTGCTCCAACTTCAGTTACCTTTTTAGGGAGGCTTGGGATGGAAAGAACACCCAGAAGATTTGGATGAGTGATGTAGATCAAAAGCAAATGACCAACCCCCAGTATCTAGCCCTGGCTGAGAAAGTGAACCCAATCCCTGGTCTTGTTTTGTGGCCAGATAGGAATTAAAATAGCTCTTAATCTCTGGCATCTAGTTACTGTTGATCTCAGGTGTGTGTTTAATTACCCAATATTTAGTATCCATCTCACTGATAGCTTTCCTCAGCCCAGAAAGGAGAACCTGAGTGAATCAAGGTGGGCTGTTGTCTTTCAGGTGGAGATTGCACAGGAATATTAATTAGTCACTGCAGAGTGGACCAGGAATGCAACCCTGGTGTGCAAGGTATATCCAGAGCAGGATGAGAGGTGAACACTGTGGAGTAAGGCACTGGTGTTTGTCCATGTATCTGTTTACTGCTGGGACCCCCATCCCTGCTAACAGGACCTTAGTGGAGTTAGATGGATGTGGGAAAATGCCATCCCAGACCCTGGAGGACCCTGCCATGTGCCAAACTCTGCTTCTGCTGCCTGGACAGAGCTTTGCTGCCATTGCAGCAGGTGCAGAAGCTCCAGTTTTCTTGAGGGAATCCACCAGCCCTCCCACCTGAGCCATCAGATTCTTACCCAGCTGCACCCTTTTAGCTGATCCAAGGCTATTGGGTGTAACTGACATCACAAAAACCAAACCAGGGTATGCATAGACACACACATCTTACAGCCTTATGTGCTGTGTGGCCACTTTTGAAAGCCATTTCTCTTCTTATTAAGTTGGATAAAACCAACTTTTATTTTTCTTCACAGCATTAAAATTTAGGTACTGCAGCTCTGGTGGTTGTTTCAGCAGCACCAGGCCTCCTGGGGTCATCGTGAAATCTTATAAACGTCGGGCTGTCGGTGGCTCCGCGATGCAATCGCCTCACTTTTCCCTGATCTTTTACTGCCGTGCTAAATCATGTTTTGCAAGATGCCTTAGAAAAAAACCAACATAAACAGCATTTATCACCCAGTGCACGTCGGCCCTCCCGAATGTCCGCAGTTGGGTTGTGTGCGTCCTCCTCATAAAACTCCTGCAGGGACCTTACTGGTTTCATAACTTTCTCCCAGGCTTGAATAACTTTATTCCAGTCCTGAATAACTTCCTCTCAGTATGGCTGGTGACTCAGGGGTTTCTTTTGTTCTTCTTGCAGTGGGGGAGATCCTTTGAAGGCCATGGGGTCACACCCGGGGAGGATGAACACAACCCTCTATTTGGCAACCGTGCATCCCTGGAATTTGTTGGCTCTTTGGGAGTGCTTGTGTCACTGTAACCTGGATTGATGTGGCGCATCCTGCCGCTGGAGGTGTGTGGCTTGCTCCTGTGGTGGTTCACTTGCAGGAGGCATTGCTCCCTCCTCCCCTTCCTGTAACTACAAAAAATGCACTGCCAGATGCAAGTAAAATCAATTATGGGATAAAAATCGCCCTTTTCAAAAGCTTCATTTTGTGCTATTAGCAGGCAAAATCGGCTTTGAGATGGTGTGAACTGAGGAGGAGGAAAAAAAAGAAAAGCAGAAGAAAAGATCAATTATTGGATAAGATCACAATTTTCTTTGGGGCTGAGATGTCTGTAAATGTTTGCATCTCTCAGTGCTACAGGTAGGCTGAGATCAAAGAGGTTGTGCTGCTGTAGCGATGAGATCTTATCAGCACTGTTTTGTGCTGGCTGCCTCAGACACTGCCAAAGGATGCTTAAACCCCCGACAGCTTCTGCTGCTCAGGGCTGCTTAAATCCTGACAGCACCGAGCCACCAAGAAGTGTTTAAACCCCAGAAAGTTGTTGAAGCTACTGGATAACCCTGAAATGTAGCTCTTCCATCCTTCTGGAGTGGGGGGACCACCCAGGCATGTGCTTCCCTGCTCTTCTCCCCCGGTGAGGCCAAAGTCCTCAGTGGGAGACGTGGTGGCAAAGACGGACTGAAATTGGGCTTGGGAGCATGATGGCCCCCCCTTCTTCCAGGGTCCTGTTGCTGGAGCTGGGGCTAGGTTGTGGCTGTGGAAATGTGGGATTACTCCTTTCCTATCTGAAAGGTTATGGGGGCAGTGAGTCACGTGATGTAAACTACCTTTGTTTTTTGGCTGGAGAGAAATTAAAACCCTTACAAAACGTTTGTGCTCTTACGTTTTCTGGAGATGGTGCTGCTTGAGAGTAGGATCCTCCAGAGACCTGAATTTGGTTTTCACTTTAATTCAAATTGGCAGGCTCTCTTTGACATGTTGTTTCAGGACCTAAGGACGAAACATAAACCCTGCGGAGCCCATGGGACTCCTCATTAGCCTGCTCTTGCAGCGCTCGCCCGAGTTCCAGGGCTGGCCACCTCCGGCGGGGCGCGGGCGGACCTGTGCAGCGGGGTCAGGCGTGCTGGGTCTCTGCTCTCTCTAACGGGGCTGACTTTGTGCGCGCAGGAATCGGACGCGGACTGGGACGACCTTTGGGATCAGTTTGAAGAGCGGAGGTACCTGAGTGCCCGGAGGTGGAAGGGCGGCGAGGACCCCTACCGGCTCCATGCCTTTAACCAGCGGGAGAGCGAGAGGATCCCCAGTGACCGCGCTGTCCGCGACACCCGCCATCACAGGTTCTGCCTCCCCCGGCTCCTCCTGATCGTCCTCACCAAGCTTCATGACACGGGGGCGTAGTCCTGTTCCCCTTCAGGGCTGTGCTTTTGGGCTGCCAGTGGGTGCTCTCGGGATTGGGTCTTTCCCTTTTCTTGATTTCTTGGCATGTCTGGAAGTCTTAAACTTATTGATTGAGACTGTTTAAATTATTACAGGACCACAGGGAAAGAAAGGAAGGGCCTTTATTTTCCCTTCAGAAAAGTAGTGGGTTTGCAAGAGCAAGTCTCAGAGATGGGCAGTGTCTTTACTGGTACTGGGAACTCTTGCTCTGCAGATGATGCAGTGAGGTGATGCAAGGGGGATAAAATAACTGTTGAGCATTTAAATTGCTCTTCAGAGAGAGGGGTGGGGAATAAGGGGTAATTGCTGAGTGAGGAGGGGAGAAGGGTAAGAACTTGTTGGGTTGCTGGCTTCTGCAACACCACTGAGGTCAAAAATATTCTTTGGTGCCTAAAGGAGGTCCTGGGAAAGGTGGGGACGATTGCAGCAACAGTTGCCTTGTAGATGGAGCTGCACTCCCTTGTACAGTCAGTGTGAGAAGGGTGGGGTGGGAGTTTTGGTGCTTGCTGAGGTCTCAGCTGTAGTTTCCCTCTGGTTGTCTTTCCAAATTCATTGGGGAAGAGCTGCCCTTCCTGCTGAAGGTCAGTGGGTTTAATTGTTAATTTGCTGTATGGGCTGATGTGAGGATGTCCCAGTGGTGAAGGAAAAGCTCCCAAGGTCTCCTCAATGCAGTTTTCCTCTGTGTCATCTGAGGACACAGCGTATGCCTGGCCCCTGCTGTCGGTCACCAGTCCACAGCCAGTGCAGACTTCTTCCATGGAGCTGTGCCTGGCATTATGTCCCAGCTTGCTGGCAGCACTGTCTCTGCTGCCTTGTTCTGGGAGCTCTTTTGGGGAAGTCCTGCTCTGGTGGGAGCTCTATGCTGGACCCAGCCATGGCACCCTGCTGCCCCTTGCTCCCAGATCAGAGTGACTTCACTCCTGGCATCTGACCCAACTCTGAATTCCCCCTGTTCCCGTTCAAATGCAGCACTTAGGCTGAAATGCTGAAACAGCACCAGTTCCCCAGCCCTGTATCAAGCAATGTGCTTATTTATTTATTTAGCTTCTTTTTGTTGTAAGGACCAGATGCTCCTTTCTCCGGAGAGGAGCTGTCAGCCCTGACGGACGCCTGTTATAGCTGAGCAGAGAGCGAGTGTGCTATTCCTGGAGAGAATTAATGCCAGGGATATTAACCATCTGCCCTATTAAAAGGGAAGATTGACTCAGTTGCCCCTTGCCTACCCTCACTGTGCGGTGGCAGCCACCTTGTTGCTGGGTGGGCAGATGTGGCGCTGAGTGCTCCTGTGAAAGAAAAGTTCTCATTAAGGAGGAAGTGAGGGCACAGCACGTGGGAGGGACTGGGGCTAATTTAATTTGTTTCCAATTTCCTTAACCCAGTAATTGGATTCTGATTTATTGAATATGCCTGAAGAACGCTGCAGATGATGCACCATTAGCCAAGCATTAGAGTGGCCACGGAGGAAATGGAGCTGCCGGCAGATCTGGGGGAGGCAGGCGCTGATGGGGAGGAGAGAGGAAGGAGAAGGATCTGGGACTGGTGGTTGAGGGAGAGAGGAAAATGTGGAGCTGAGCCCTCTCTGGAAAAATAATCCTTACTTACAGCACAGGTGTCCTGGGAGCTGCTGCACGTGATGCTCAGGCCCTGCCATGCAACCTGGAAGCTGGTCTTGAATTGTGCAGCAGGAATGCATGGGAAAGCATGGGTAAGCATGGCCTGCTCTCGGAGCAGGGGGATACTGCTGATGGCTGTGCAAGAACATAGAAAGGGAACCCAGCATGGGGTTGACTAGATGCCCTCCTGTGAAGGGGAGAGCAGGGTTGTGTGGACCAGGCTGTTGTGGGAGAAGGGATACCTGCAGTGCTCATGATGTGTGTCCTCCTGGAGGCTGTGCTTAGAGGCTTGGTTTCAGTGGAAAACCTGGATTAGGCTGCTCAGAGTGAACCCAGAGAGTCGGGCCTCAATTCCAGCTGACTTCCAGCTGACTTTGGGGCAATTCAGCACCCCACACTAAGGGGTACCACTCTGCCAAGAGCTGCTGCCCAATTTGCCTGAGGATTTAGGAGGCTTTGGAGAGGGTCTTATCCATCATGTCAGCTTGCTGCCATTGATAAGCAACTTTTCCTTCAGCCTCTCGGTCAGATGTTGTGTTCTGCTCTGTGGCAAGGTTTCCAGTGTGTTGGCTCTCCATCCTTCGTTGCCTCTGTACAGTGTGTGGCAGCACTGGGATGCATGGACCTTCAGACCATGGTAATGGTCAGGGACCCACACATTGTATCCGAATCCTAGGGACTGGGATGTTGGAATGCTGCTCCTTACAGTTTCTCTGTGGGGTGGCTTTCATTAGGATAGCTGTGGAAATTTTCCTGGTGTTTTCTCTGCTAATCCAGCCAAGCATCTGGACTTGCCAACGATAGCTGAATATACAAAATCTGGCAAGGGCTGAGCAGCGAGCTCCTTGCCAGGAGGTCGTGGAGAGGGCAAATACTTTCAATGGGATGGGATGTGGCACTGACAGCCAGTTGCTTAGCAATGTTTGCTGGATTGATTTTGTTTTTAAATTGCAGCCAGTGGAATAGTTTCAGATGGAGAGGAATTGCAGTGTTCCAAGAAATGAGAACAGGAGAAACCGCGGTGGCTGTCTTTTTCTGCCTCAGGCTAGTGCAGGACTGTGAACTTCAGCTTGGTTTGTGGGTGATTTCAGCCAGAGAACTCTCATGCTTTCTGTGCACTACCTTGTGTCACTTGGCCTGGGAGATCTCACAGCTGGAGCATTGCTCCTGGTGACCTTCTTGTTAGCTCCGTTCCTGGTTGCACATTGACTAAGCCCTTGGACCACATAAAGGGCTGCCTTTCTCCAAGGAGAAGACCTTGGATGGCCCTGTGGTGGTGCATCCCATTGCCCACCAAAAGTTAGGGTTAAAACATCCCTGATTGCATCAGCAGACTGGAGCTGGAGCTTGGTGGCACATGCAGACTGTGCACAGCCAGCTCATGCCTCCGGAGTGGGTGGCTAGTCCCCCTCCAGCACGGTAGCCACATGCACTCGGGATTACCTCATCCCCACATCCCACCTCCTCCAACTCCCGCCGGCAAACTGCGGGACCGAAGCGGCAGCGAATGAGTCAGTGCCAGGCAGGAGCGTGGCGGGGAGGGGAGCTGAGGTTTCCAGTATTGCTCAGTGGCTTGGAAAGCCGACAGGGAGGATGTGTCGCCCCCAGCCAGAAGATTCTGTCGTGATGGCTCCTGGGCTTTTTCCATCTGCAGCAGACAGCTCCCGGGGAGGCTGGCATTCACCACGCCGGTGCTCCATATGCTGCTTGGGCTGACCTCCTCCTCCCGATGCTCGCTGCGTTTGATGGATGTGCAGATGCTGTTGTGGCTGCCAGGCTCAGCTGGGACGGCGCGGCCGGCACCGGCCTGAGCGGGGGCTTGAGCTGGCTGAGGGTGGCAAAGCAGAGAGGGGAAATCGGGGACAAGGAGAGGTGATGGGAGGCTGGAGGAGAGGTGAGAGCCTCCAGCAGACCTCTCCAGCTATTGCAAATCACGTCAGGCAGCTTCAGGCATCTCCCAGTGTCTGTTTTCCTCTATTTGTCTTGCTTTTTACTTCAGCAGTGCTGGTGCATGTTTAGTAGTGCTGTCTCAAGAGCTGATAAAGCAAGAAGGCTGAGGATGAAGCCTTCTCCAATTCTAACATAAGACTCTGCATTTTTGAAGTTCCCTCCTTCCCTAAATCGCAAGTGCTTTACAAGCTGTCCTACCTACCCAACTAAAGTTTAATTTTACAGCTGCTTAGGGGTGTGTTTGTGTATGTGTGTGTCTGAGACAGAGAAAGCAGCTGCTAAGATCCAGCTGTGATTGAAACATGAGACTGGCAGGGATGCTGCAGGCATGAAGATCGGGCATTGCTTTCTCTGCTGAAGGTGAGAGCATCCTGGCAGCCCAGAAGCCAGGTCCTGCCAACTTGTGCCCCCTAGAAAAGCTCTGCTATGGTAGTGTGTCCTATTCTCTTTGAGGAGAACAGCACACACTCTTAAGATTTTCTCCAGGTTTCGTCTCTTAAATCCCTGTGCTAAGCCAGATGGGGAGTGTCCTTTGGGTAGGAAGGCTGCTTAGGACTGGTTGCTCTGCTCATATGGACTGTGTATGGAGGGATGGGAAGATGCAGGTGATGCCTGTGACGTTTCCCTAAGGCAGAGAGCTGCTGTCTTGCATTCTCAAGGTCCAGGAATGTCAGGATTTCAGCCCTTGAGCAGGAGCATTGCACACTGCAGTGCTGTTTTGACCCATTAATTTCAGTTTGCATCCCGAGGGTACAGAGCTTGCACATTCCACATCACGGTGGAGCAGCTGTGGCTGGGGTAGACAAAAATACCTGGCTGTGCTGAGTGTGGGGATGACTGGGAAGAACAGGTGATCCTGAGGGTCACCTCTGCTGGGTGTGGTACCTGGACACGAGCACCTGGGGCAGAGCATGGCTCTGTGCCCTTCCTTGTGTCCCACTTGGACACAGCTGGCACATGGGAGCGTGTGTTGGCATCCCTGTGCAGATGGCGAGAGGGCAGCTGTGGCACATGGTGGCTTTGGAGTGGCTCTGGTTTTGGGTGAGTTGATGACTGCCACCCAGGAGTGGCATGTGCTGAGAATATGGTGATATCTTCTTGGGAATGAGGAGTCAGAGGGGAGAGAAGCAGGTTTTGACAGCATTTCCTTTGGTTTAGCATGTTTGTGATGCTCTTGGACTTCTCACATTGCCTTGTCTTCTTCCAACTTCCTTTCCCTCCAGATCAAAACCACTTTGAGATTGTTCTTGAGGTGAATACTCGGTCTCAGCAGCTAGAAATGCGTTTTTTGCCCCACATAGGGATTTGAGCATCTCACTTTTCTTGCATGGATTCTTGAGAGTCCTCAAAGGAGAAACTTAGTGTCTGGAGAACAACATGTGTGGAAGAGCCCAGGCAGGACAGAGTGGAGGCTCTGCTGTCCTCAGTGGTACCTGAACATTAGACCTGCAGAAGCAGGTAAGTCCCTAGGGCCCCTAGCAGACCAAACCCATTTTGAATTTTAGGGAAGGTTTGTAGAGATCTAACTAGACCTTGCACAGTTCTGAGAGCAGAACCAAACGTATAAATTTTTGAGGTCTTCTGTTATCTTTCACTTTGCTGACTCCATACATTTCTGACTTTGGCCTCTGGTCTGTAGCTGGGCTAATCCACTTTCCTGTGTAATGCAGACTAAGTCCCGAGGGATTATTATTTTTAAAATGTGCTTATTCAAGCAATGTCTCATGAGTTGCTGACTCGAGGTGTGCTGTGTGGTAGACCATGGCAAGAGGTGGTGTGGGCAGGGGTGCATGTGCTTGTGGTCTCCCTGTGCCTGATGCTGCTGGGTGCATCTGCCTGGGGCAGAGGGGTGCAGTGCAGATGGATGGACCCCTGCCCCTGAGGTTGGATGAAGGTGGGAGCCAGGTGAGGAGGATGGGGGAGAAGGAGCGCTCAGATACTGCCACATCTTTGGACCTGGCACTCGTGTGGCCAAGTGTCTGTGCTGCTGGCTTTGCTCTGTCTGTACCCTCTTGTGTGGGTGCTCCCCCATGACAAATGCATGATGCCCTGAGGGGAGAAGGGTGGCAGAGCCTTGTGTGAACTTGGGGTGGCTGGGTGTAAGAGGGTACAGGTTTTTTCTTGCCTTTGGAGATCACTGTTAGCTGCTGGGTTGCTGTCAGCAACATCCTGAAGAGTTTTTCTGCCGCTTGATCTGTTATTCCAGCTGTTACTCTGTTTTCTGGGCAGAGCCAGGATATTTGTCATTTCATTCCAAAATAAGATTCATCACATTTAGGCAGAATCCTGTATGTGTGAGGGCTGTCACTGGATCTTTTGCCTGCAAAGCATTTTGGGGCTGAAACAGCTGAGTAAGAAGGCAGGGATACCCCCGCCTTTGGTCTTGGTCTCCTTATTTCTAGTGACAGCAGGAGCAGAGCACGACCCTGCAGGTGAGCAGGTACACAAATCAGTGGTGGAAAATACAGTTTACACAAAACTATTTCCGTTAGGAAACAACATGATTGCTTTGTTTTCTTGGACACCAGACCCCAAGAGGTTAGTTAGCTCTTAGCACTGTGTTTTTCCATCCCCTCCTTAGGCTGAGATCTCTCAGGTTGAAGACATGAGAACAATCCTTCAAGTAGAGCAGAGGTTGGCTTGTCCCTCTGGGATAAACTAGAACTGCCTGCATTGGTCAAGGCCTTGGTTCTGCTCTTGATCAGATGGCTTTTGTGGCCTAAATTTGGAACTTGCATGCTGATGGGGAGTGCTCACCTCACATAGTGGCATTTGCACTTGGTTTTCTGGGTGAATTTGGACTTGAAACTGCAAGTGGGTTTGAAGAACCACTGTGTGATCAAAACACAGGTTGTTTTCAGGTAGCACAGAGAACAAGGAGTACTGAGATTGGCAATTCTTGGCAGCTGAGGAAGGAAAGCAAGGCAGCTATTAATCAGGAACTGGCACTTCAAAAAATCATAGAATAATTTGGGCTGGAAGAGACCACAGGAGGTCTCTGATTCAGCCTCCTGCTGCAGGTTGGGTCAGCTGTGTAATCAGGTTTGTCTCAATGCAGGAAGCAACAAACCCACTGGGACTCCTGCCTCTCAGGCTTGCCCCAGCATTTTGTAAAAGCTGATGTAATTTTAAAACCCTGGTTGCAGCACATGGAATTTGTAGTTCTTTCCCCCCAGCTACCTGTGTTTGTGGAACAAGCTTTGAAGCTGCTTGAGGTGCTGTCATCTCTTCTTTTGGTGTTCATCACTTCTGGTGATTCACTTAAGTACCACACTCATGTGTCTTCTCTGGCTTAACATTGCAAGGCTTTGCCAATGGTGGGGTTGAGACAAGCTTGAGAAAACTTGGTCAAAGACAAAAATCCCATGGAATCTCCATTCCATTTTATTTCATTGGACCGTTTTAGCACTGCAGAAATCCAGTATTCCATGTTTTTCTGCTTCTGCTGGAGTTGGTATCTGGTACAGGTGTGGGAATACCTGTGTTAAGGTGTCTCTTTCTGATTGTAGCACCTTCTGTTCCTGCAGAGCTCGCACTAAAGTGGGATGGGTCTCTCTGGGCACTCACCAGCTGTGAACTGAGCTGGACACACACAGTCCTGGGAAACAGCATGTGAGTGTCCAAATCCCCATACTGGGAGTATCTGTGGCCACCCCAGTGTCTGTGACATTTGCTGCCCCACATTTTTGTCTGGTGGAGGGTTCAGCTGACCTGATGGCTTCTGAGGCAGGGACTGGTGGCTTCAGGGGACAAAAATTGATAAATACAATGATCTTTTTTCAAATATCTTTCTACATAATGGGCTCTTTTGAAGCTTTCTGAGTTTGGGGTTTTTTTTAATGTGGCAAGGGGAGAAAGAGATGATGAGAAGGGTGTGCCTGAAATGGGATTATAGTGGGTTTGAGCACTGAGAGAACTTGCATTCCCTGGGGATGGCTGCCCATGTCTGAGCTGGGATCTATCCTTGGCCAGCGCTCCGGGCTAGACCATCATCCCAAAATCCACTTGTCCCGAAGAACCCGTTCTTCCTTCCTTGGATGTGACAGGGCTTCTGTCATTGCCCACGGAGTTGGTGTGCTCCCTGGGCATTGTGGACACCCAAACCACCCTGGGTGACTTGCACAAACTTCTCTGGAAAGGAGAGAGGCTTTCAGGCACTGAGATCCCAATCCAAACCCAGATGCCTGAGGCAGCCTGTGGTACTGCTCTGTGCCCTCCAAGCCCTGCCTAATCACTCCCTGGAGCTAGAGATGGGGATTGGGTCACTCAGTGTTTCCTCCTGGGCAGGGACACAGGGTCATTGTCACCACCAGTCTGACTCCATCCCAGGAAAAGGAGCTCCTGCCACCTTCTTGGTTTCAGGGGTGCTGTCCTCCTCCCCCTGGCAGTACAGTTGCTCCACTCAGGTTTTTGGAGCGCAGCTCAACTGATCCCCGGCTGTGAATCGTGCCCTGGAGTCGTGGGCTCTGACTCTGGATGTTGGCTGTCACCAAGGGGCAGGAGCTGAGGTGAAGTGAGATGCCGCAGTTGTGTATCTGGAGGGGCTGCCTAGAGAAAAGGCAGGCTGAGGAGCTTTCATTAAAAATGGAATGGACTACTGGGGCTGGGGGAGGCTGGTGTTTCTACAGGAGCGGGGTTGATTGTGTTTTAATTGTGGCTGCTGTAGGGAGGTGGCAGATGTGACAGTGCTCGTTCTGCAGTGGTGCATTTTCAGTGCTATTCCTCCCCTCTTCTATTTCTTGCCTGAGAAGGATGAGGGTAACTTGAGAAGCAGCTGAGGAGTGAGCTAGGCTCTCAGAGGAGCTGATGGAAGTGAATAGGCGGGTGTTTGGGATGCAGGAGGATGTGCCAGTTAAGTGGTTGTGTTACTCATTTTTTTTCTGGAGGGCAAAGCTGCTTCCATCTGAATGGGCTGTGCGGGGAGTGTGAGTTATGGCACTTGTCTGCACAGCAGAGCTGTATTTCTAAGCTGTATTCTTGGCAAAAGATGTCTGCAGGCCAAAGGGGATTGGCAGGATGGGTACTGGGGGAGTCTGTAGGGACTTGGTGTCTTGGAGTCTGGCTGCTGGCAGTGGGGATGACTGGACTGTTCCAGCAAGTATCATGGTATAATACCAAATTTCTTACTGCTGAGTTTTGTTTATCCAAGTTGTCCCTCCTTCCAGCCCCTCAGTGCCTTGCTGAGTGGGGAGAGCATCTGCATGGGACAGGCATCCTCCTGGGGAGAATCTGAGGAGCTCACAGGGAGCAGGCACACTTTCCATCCCAGCCGTCCCTTCCCTGAAGAACACCTTTATTTTGTGTTCCTTGCCAGAAATTGTGGTTTCAGGGAGGAAGAAAAAGCTGAAAACTTCCTCCTTCCCCCATCCCCTCCCCTCCCCTCCCCTTCCTCCAGTGATGTATTTCTTTCCCCTAAGTCATTTTGGCTTTGTTTCCCTATGATACAGTTTTGATTTTGTTTTGGAAATTCCCCACTCACCCGTCCACTGCATTTTGCCAAGAAAAATGCATGCACAGAACAGTTCTGGGTCGGTCTGAAATGACCCTTCCCTCATCCTTTTTCAGTCCCTCCATTTTCCCTGCTAGCACCCCAGCCCTGTGGAGAGATGTTGTGCACTGTACTGAGGACGTCTGTGCAAGCACCGGGGGAACCTTCTTCTGCACAGTCCCTATGGGAATTTGCTTCAGCTGTTGGTTCCCCCATGAGAAGGGTTTGGTTTTGGGATGGAAGAATTAGGAGAGCCCATGGGATTTCTCTTTTGTTGTGCAAATGGAGCAAGAAGGGAGGAGAGTGCCTGGGGAGAAGGGATCGGGACTGGTGCTCCAGTGCTCTTGGCTGAGTCACGGTGCCTTGGTTTAAGGCATCCCTGCGCCAGAGGACATGGAATGGACAAGAAGAATGCGTACAACCTTTGAAGACAGGGTTTTGCCTCTGTTAATGTTTGTGGCAGGTTGGTTTGTGTTGAGGAGTAACTGCTGGTGAGATGCACTGTTAGCCCAGAGTTGAGCCACTGTCTATCTGTCAATACCACGTGTGTCTCCAGTCTCCAGTCTCATGCTCAGTCCCTTGGGAGATGGCAGAGCTACTACTGCCAGGGCTAATTATTCCTCAAGACAGAAGACATGTGATAAAATATTAACCTTTTTCAAAAACAGAGCCCCAGTTAATTAGCTCCACTTTTGTGACACATTCACCCAGAGATAAAAGCTCGTTCCCCAGATATCTGTCTGTGGAGCACTGATCTTTCCGCGTGTCCCTGTCACAATGGGGGACACAGAGGAGTGAGAGCTGGGAATTTAATAAAAGACAGTGACATGCCAGTCACTGTGCCCTGAGGATGAACTGCTCCATTTCAAGGTGAGCAGTGCCTGAGTACAGGCACTGCTGCTTTTGTTCAAGAGGCTGGAAACAGAGACAGAGTGGGTGGTGGGATCCACCGCATTCCCTGCACCTGGGCTCTGTCTGCGTTGTCTGTGCCACATCTCTGGAGCTTGAGTTTGGGGGCTACGTGGGTAGATAGGGCTCAGGAGAGTTGAGTGAATAACAGTGTTTCAGGTTATTTAAGAGAAAGAAAAGCCAGGAGATAGCAATTTCAGGATAAACCAAAAACAAAGCTGTTGGTGAATCTAAAAGTAAAAAGACAGGAAAACTTAAAGCCGAAGTGATCTGTTTTTCTCATCCTGAAAAGTGAAAAATTTCATTTAGATCTCAAATGTTTTTGACACTTTAGTCATCTGAAAATGACAAGCTGTATTTAAAAGCAAGTGATTTTGAGTATCAGATGAAAAGTACACATTGGGCTCCTGAGGAACAAATGATGTGCTGGAGTGGAAGTGATGCTGCAGCGTGCGTTGGCAGGTGCAGGAACCACTGGTGGGAGGCAGGCAGTGCACCAGGGAGAGGTTCTCTCCAGTGGAAGGAGGGATGGGTGTCCCTGACAGGCCAGGATTGGCTGCAGACCCAGCCGTGGCCCTCGGGGTGGCTGTGCCAACATCAGGCAGTCCTTGGGGCACAGGATTTCCCTTTTAGACTCCAGCTGCCTCCTTCCCTGAAAGGGTCTGAAAGGATCCTGGGGGTTTTATAGGGAAGAGAAAACCTTGCCTGTCTCAGTGCCCTCCAGAGGGTGCACCCACCTGAACCACCCCAGGGCCCAGTGGTGATTTCACGGTGGCCATCCCTCCATCACCAAGTGCTTCAGCATTCCCAGGGTGCCATTGATCACCCTCTGCTAGAGCCATCCTCTGCCTTTGACTGCTGTAACATATTGACCACTTGTCTTATAGTTATTATGTGCCATCGATTACTTTGATAACTTGCTCCAAGTAATTCTGACAGAATGAAGTTGTTTGTTTAACTCTCCTGCTTGTCTTGCTATTTCTATCGACCTAATATGTTTATGTAGGCTGAAATCAAAGTCAAGTATTAGTAAATAATGGCACCAATTCTCCAAGACTCGTTCCTGTTGATAATTAAGGCCATGAGACAGTTTTCTCCATCAAACTCTTGTTTGTTTCTTTCTGCTAGCCAGCACCTTAAAGTCCTACTCCATCAGCTGCAGCAAAAGGGTATTTTGTTTTGGGGCCATTTGGGTGGATTTCTGCTGCAAGCACTACAGATCCCTGCATGTTGGAAGTGTTTTTGAGCTGTCACAGTGTGGAGCTGGGTTTGTGCCTCCCCAGGTGTTGTGAGGATGGGGACTTTCTCTGCTTGGATTTGCCACCTGCTACCAGGAAGCTCTGGTCAGAGAGCATCCTCCCTGAGGAATCTTTACATCCAGGGTTACGACCTTCTGAAATGCAATTTCAGCTTTTCCTGGCTTCTAAAGATCTTTAGTGATGGATTGGTGGTTTTCCATGAAGGTGCAAAGTACCAGGATTATGCTTTTACTTCCAACAAGTGAAAAACTTTGCTGTCAGTTCTGGTATTCCAGTAAAACTGGCATCATTTTAAACTTCTACTGAATTGTACTGGGTTTGTTTTCTTTTTTTTCACTTGTGTTGCCTCAATTTTTCTTTTTGCCTCAGTTCTGAAGAAGGAAGGGTGGAGGGAGTCAAGAAGCAAAGACAGACCCTGAGTCTGTGTGGAGGGCCCTAGAAGTCTGAATTATTCATGAGCTGCTTTGAAAATCAAGACACACAATCTGGTTTAACTTGTTTTTAAAGGCAGCTATGCTATTCTTTCCTTCCTTCTCAGTAAATTATTTTTTTTCCTCTTCCCTTTTCTGAAGACAAAAAATCCGGCAAATTTTTAATGAATTATAAATGCATCTTCTCATCAGTTTTGAGGTTCACAGGCAGCAGCACGTCATGTGCACAGAAGGTTATTTTTGCCTTCTTGCATTTCCCCTTTTCTTCAAATTTAGTCATTTGATTAATTTTTTAGATATCTATCTTGCAGGGAAAAGAAAGAAAGAGACTGAAAGAGGCAGCGAGTTAGAGGAAATATTAATTGCATGCTACCCAAATCCAGCAGTGCTTCAAGTTTCAGAAGCTGTGTATAAAAATGTCCTTCTTGGTCAACCCAAGGAGACTGATCTCAGGTCAGCCAGTGGTTAAGTTGCACCAATTTGCAGGACTCTACTCTTTTGTGCATTTTCTAGTGTTTTTGTGGGGAAGGTGCAGACTTGGACAGGTTCTTCTGGACGTCTAATCTACAGCCAGAGCTGGTTCACTGCCCCAGCAGATTTATCCTGATGGCCTTCCTTACAATTTTATCAAATTACATCTAGTTCAAGCATGCTGAATAATTCCTTGTTAGCTCTGGTGCTAACCACCAATGAGTATTTGTTGCAGATGTGCCTCCTTACCCTTCCTGAAGTCCTTGTACGCTCTGAAGTCATCTGCTCAACCAGAGACTCCTCTCTTTGGATCACCACAGTTTCTCCCAGCCCCAGCAGCATCCATTGCATGCCACCCTAGGGATTTTTCAGCCCCTTTTTGGGAATGCAAACCTGAGGCACATGCCAGTCCAGCACAGAGAAATCCTACTGACCTTTCTCAAGGGTATTTTTTCACTTTGGCAAGGCAAACTTGAGCTGGCATTCCCTGCAATCACGTGGCACTGCCAGCTGACATCTGACTCTGTGTCCTTTCTTCTTTCCTTCTGGCATGGCTGCTTTCTGGGCTGTTGAGCCCCCCAGCTGTGTTTTCAGCCTCCCTTTGCTCTGGTGTTCCAGTAGCACCAGCCTGCCCACGGCCGTGGCCAGCCCTGCAGGACCAGGTCAGGCACAAGACGGTCTGTAGCTGGTGGCAATTCCTGCAGCCACTGCTTTTCCTGCTGTGCTCTGAAAGTCACATCTGTGCTCTGAGCTGCCACGTGTGTGTCCTGGTGGAGCTTAGAGGCAGCACCAGAGGGAATCCCAGAGCTTTCTCAGTAGGTCTTTGTGCCAGACCGGACCCCACGTGTAGGATGTGCCAGCAGTTGTCTCACTGCTCACAGCTGTGCCTTGGTGAGGGCCTGGGTGCCGTGGTGGAGCTGGAGATATACGAACCATGGCCAGCCCTCTGTTTGGCAGCTTCTTCGTGACTGAGGAGGGGCAAAGCATACCCAGAGAAGGAGCAGGAAATGTTGGCGTAACTTGGGACAGCAAAGGAGCATTTTGAAGGTCTCTCAAAGCTGAGTGAAAAAATATTTTGAGGCAACATGCAGGAGGGGTGGCTTGGGGACAGCCAAGAAGAACCAAGGGTGTTGATGGGAGGTGAATGCCATGAAGATCACTTGACCCCTCTATGTGTTTTGGTCAAGCAAATTTTGAATTGTTGTGTCCCATTTATACTGTTGTATGAGACTGATGCATCGACTGTGGCGTGAACAGCATTCTTGGATTTTCCGTCTCTGGAGGTCATCAGGTAATGATTTTTTTGAAAGGTATTCTGCAGTCAAGCACAAGTCACTGGACTTAATGCATGGATAACTGAGAAATGCAGAAATAACTGGGAGAAATGCCAGAGGCTGTGTTACCCAGAGGTCAGATGATCTCTTAAACAGTCGTGCCCAGCAGAAAGCTCTGTGGACTTACTAGATTCCATGAGTTGGGACATACATTGTTTTATAGCTCCACGTCAAACCATGTCCAGGGTTCCTATTTTCAGAGTATTTTCATAGAAGTCTCCTAGGTTAGTTATTGGGAAGAAATTTTTTACTGTGAGGGCAATGAGGCCTGGAATAGGTTGCCCAGAGAAGCTGCGGAATGCCACATCCCTAGAGGTGTTTTAAGTGTTGGATGGGATTTAGAGGAACGTGGTCTAGTGCAAGGTCTCCCTTCCCCAGGCAGGGAGTTGGAACTAGATGATCTCTTAAGTTCCTTTCCAACCCAAACCATTCTGTGTTTTTATGATTTATGAATTTTGCTTCAGCTCAAAGGCATGGTTTAGGCACAATAGTTTTGTGTATGTCACCCTGAGAGGTTGTCCTGAGAGCTATGACCAAGCTGCATGTCCTGCCATCCATCCCTGCAGGTGTGCAGAGCCTGGGTGTGTTTGCTCTTGGCCAGGACAGCTGGAGCTCTAATCTTTTCCTTTCCACTGACAGCTCTTTCCTTGCCTGTGGTGGGTAGTGGTTTCCTCTCTCACTAGGGCAGTAATTTTCATTTTCCTTCGTGGGAGTATTTTGTCACACGTTGGGGAATGTTGTCTGAAATCAGCATGGCTTGTCCATCAGGGGGATGTGAATCCATCCTGTTGGTGATGGCAGGTCCCTGTCCTCTGTCTCACATCTGGGCTGATGTGAGGGCCCTGCGGCTGCAGGGTGCAGACAAACCCCAATACCCTTGTTTTGGATGTGTGGTGACGAGACTGCTGTCCCCTGTGTTTCCAAGGAGAAGAGAGGAGCCAGGAGGGAGGTGAAAGGTGGTGTAGCTCTGCCTGATGCAGCTGGCTGTTTGAAATAAGTATGCAGAGAGTGCTTTGGAAATGGTGAGCTGTGTTGAGGGAGAGTTTGGACTTCATGGGAAGCGTTAAAAAATTCAAAGCAGAGTTGTTGGCAAGTGATGGCTATTGAAGTAGAGCAGAGGAATGAGCAGAAGCCTGGCAGGGGGAATCTAGGAGAGTGGGATAAGGATAATCATTTATTGAAGGAAGTTAATGAGGCACAGGGGAGGGTGAATGTTAGAGGTGGGTTTTGAGAGTCACAGCACAGCGCTGTGGGCATGTGATGTGCTTTTGGATGAGCCTGGGGGCGCCAGAAGAGGCTGTGGAACAGGGTCCATCTCTGTTCACACTGTTCATCTTTATCACTGTGCTGTGCAGCTGTGGTGGCAAGATGGGCTTTGGTTTGGTGTGAGGGGCACTGTGGGTGAAGTTTCCCATTTTAAATGTGAGATGGGTTCATATTCCCTGGGAATGGGCATGTGCTGCCCTGTCAGGAGGATCTCTAAGGATGATGGGGCAGCTGTGTGCAGAGGCCACCAGTCTGTGATAACCACTCTGCTCACCAGCAGCACAAGGGCCAAAGAAACTCAAGAAAAATATTTTGAGATGGGGAATTTGGAGGCAACGCTGGAGTGTCCAAAGCTTGGGACTTTGCAGGACAACTTTGCAATTCCTGCAGTGAGTGCAGGGGTCTGGCTGTCTGCTCCATGTCCCCACAGACAGGCACTGCATGATTTATTCCTGAGCTGTTAACAGCATTTTGGGAACATGGAGATGAGATGTGCTGCTCTGTCCAGCCTGAAGGAAGTACAACAGGCAACCAGTCAGGTTGGGATTTTCCAAAGCTGATTCCCAAAGTGTTTGTAGCCAGGCTACTCCTTTCTGATTCTGAAATTTCCACTTTGAATGGAAAAAAAACTTTAATCAAAAAGTGACTTCCCATCAATTGAAGTTTGACTTCTTGCATGAGAAAATAAGAATTGTTCTCCATCTGGATGCTCTCCCTGGGTTTTTTAGGGCAGGCCAGCCTGGCTTCTCTCTTCCTTCCCCCCACCCAGATGCTGGGAACCTGCAGAGCAGCCTGGCAGCATTCCTGCTTGCACTTGCTGTGCTAGGATTGCTTCCCAGTCCGGCTGCAAGGTTTCAAAGCATCAAAGTTTAAATGGCTTTAGCCAGTGAGTTTTAACACACTGCAAATACAGGCAGTGCAATTATTACCTTTTTTGTCCCTTTTTTCCTTTCCTTTTTTTTTTTTTTCTAACAATCTAAAAAACCCCTCAAACTTTCATTGGTTTCCTGAAAATGTTGTGGGTGTTGTTTTTGGTTTTTTGTTGGTTTTTTTTTTGTTTTGGTTGGCAGTTGAGTGACCTATGAAATACCATCACCAGCACAAAACGTTTATCCAGTGACAGCCTGAGGTAGCACAGGCAGCTTTTAGAAGGTTTATTTTCATTATTACAGCAATTTTAGGGCTGCATGCTGCAATTTTCACTTGCAGTGAGGTATTAAATTGAAATTACCCCAGATGTAATTGTCACACAAAATACTTCTGGACATGCTGGATTTAATGCTTTTCCAAGCTGTGGTTTTTATTACCCAAGTAAGTGCCAAAAAAAAGACACTTGTAGTCAACAACTTAAACTGAAATCTGCCTTCTGGGGACCCAGGATGTTTAGCTGCAGTTACACTGGGGGAGGATGGGAAGCAGAAAAAAAAAGGGACCAAGTGGAGGAAACTTTGGGAGGGCTCCTGAAAAGAGAACCCAGGGGTAAAATGCTGGGCAAGCACAGAGTCAGGGCCATAAAGCACCCAGGAGGAGGAGCTCTGGAAGATACAGCAGCTCTGCCTCACCCTGTGCAGGCAGTTTTTGGAGAGGCAAGTCCCAGCTGTGGTGTAGTGCTGGTCACAGAGGCGAAGCAAGGCTGGAGGTCCATAGCAGCATCATTCCTCTCATCGGGATGCGACAAGCCTTACTAGACAGAAGCCAGGGGTGAGCTGCAGCTCTGGAGGTGCCCATGTGTGATATTCCAGCTTTTCCCACGTGCACCTTGCCTGGTTGGGCCGGTCTGGTGCGTCGACATCTGGAGTTTTAAAAGCAGTTTGTTGCTCAGGAGGAGCCTGCAGCACCCGTGGGAGGCACAGACACACCCAGCTCCCGCTTTATTTACCAGCTCCTTGGCTGTTGTAATAGCCTAAGTAAAGTATTGATGACTCTGTATTTTCCACTCTCGCTCATTCTCGTCCAGAAATAGCTTCCCTTGTTTGCTCCACAGAACCCTGCTGGAAGTGGGTGGAAGGACACGCATCTGGGAGCCGTGTATAAATAGCACAGGGAGAGCAGCTCCCACAGTCTGTCCCTGCAGCTCCGCAGAGCAAGCGGGAGCTGAGCCCGAGCGTGGCAAAGCTGAGCAGCAGCAGTTTGGGATGGCTCGGCTGGAGCGGGGTGCTGGGTGATGCAAGGGCTGCAGTGACCCAGAGAAGCAGCTCAGGGCATGACCCGGTGCTGTTTCATAATTCAGAAACCCTCTGTTTTCAGCATCCCCGAGATGCAATTTTGATGGATGAGGGTGCTGTCGCACGGGGCAGTGTTGCTGAACTTTCTCCTGCATATGGAATAGCTGTGCGACTTGGGCGTCCTTTGGGGATGGACCCAGAATTAGAATTGGCTTGAAGGTGAATTTCTGAATTTCTGGTGTGGATGACTGTGCTGAAAGAGCAGGGGAGTAATGAGAAACGTGCTTTTGGTCAAGTTCAAGCAGGATTTGGAAAGGGTTTTTGACTAAAACAATGAGAGAAGGCAGCAACTAATTTAGTGTGAGCTTGCAAATATTTTTCCTTATCTTTGAAATTTTTTTCTCCTGTTGAGCACTCTTGTTCACTTTGTAAATAATCAGAAATGCAGTTTGAAAATTAAAATATGGAAAACCTAGTTAAAAATAATATTTGGAGCGTTTTGGCATTTAAGAGGTGCAACGTGCTGTGCCGAATAGCATAAACCAGCAATATCTGGCTGCTCTTATGTGCTTTCTCCTCTCCTTCCCCAACTTCATTTTTCCATCTGTTTTTACTTCACCTTGCAAGTACTGTGGTCCAGAACTTTGGGGGAGCAAACTGATGGTTTGTTGGAAGAGTGGTTGCTCAGTGCTCTTTCCAGCTCTGTTTGAGGATGGTAGTGGTAGCACCTGGGCAGTGACACAGGAGCAGATAAGTGACATGTGGATGGGAAGGGACAGGATTGCTGTGATGGAGGACCACTTTTGT
Organism: Bombycilla garrulus; assembly: GCA_013400315.1. Classification (NCBI taxonomy): domain Eukaryota; kingdom Metazoa; phylum Chordata; class Aves; order Passeriformes; family Bombycillidae; genus Bombycilla; species Bombycilla garrulus. The sequence goes on from VXBU01014124.1 coordinate 860,782, forward strand.
GTCATCATAGGACCATCTTAAGGGACTGATAGGGGCCTGGAAAGGGCAGCATGGATGTAAGAGGTATCTGGATTTTCTGAGCTAGGAATATATTGGTGTCAGTCTATAAAAGCCACAAATTTAATCAGCTAAAGGTCAAAGTAATTACAGAGTCTGTGACATTTCCTCTTGGGAAGGAGGGAGCAGGGGCTGTGGTTGCAGCTGTGGGTTTTCGCCTTCTGAAGGCTGGCTTGGAAAGTTTTAAATCCCAGTCTTCCCTGTAGTCTGGTTATGCAATTAAGGCAGAATTAATAAGGAAACAATCAGTTTAGAAACGGGGCTTGGCTCACCTTGCAGCTGGCGGGTGGGAATTGCTTCCTTGGGAGGCTGGGAGTGAGGTGAATTGGAGCTGGAGCTGCAGGGATGCTCTTACCTGTGCTGGTGCCATGAGCCAGGGGGATGAGAGAAGCACTGGTTAGAGAGAAGGGCTACCAGCTGGGTGCCTCCCTTCTCATCCTTTTCCATTAATGACAATTAAGTTCTTTGTTGCTTTAATCCTCAGTGACTTACTTGGCAGTTTCCAGACACCTTCAGAAATGATTCACACAGAAAAAGTCTTATTTATTTATTTGTAATAGTGGCTGGAGACCACTTACTGATGGACTGTGCTGCCTGTGTTGATGAAGTGAAAGCTGTCACTTTGAATTCCAGCACCTGAACATCATTTTTTGCTTTCTCCATCCTCAGGTGTACAACTCTGCACTACAGCCAGGACCTCCCACCCACCAGCGTGGTCATCACCTTCCACAACGAGGCCAGGTCCACCCTGCTGAGGACAATTCGGAGGTAAGAGCTCCTGGAGATGTCTTAGAAGAGGGTCTGTGGGCCAGTGAAGGCATAATCTGTTTACACTCACCACAGCAACAGGAGCAGACCGGCCAGCTGTGATCCCAAATAGGACTGAGAGAAATTAGCATGAAAGTTGTTCTCTGAGAAGTAGGTTTTACAGTGGGATGCTTGGGAAGGTGAGGAGCCATGTTCCCTTTGCAGGGTCTAGCATGGGAAACTCTTGAGGGATCATCAGCAGATTAGACAGAGTCTGGGCTAAGGGCTTTTCTACCCAGCTGGGGATGAGTGCTCAGCTGTATTTTGTCCCAGCGCTCTAGGGACAGCGATCATTCTGTGGATATCTGCTCCAGTGCTGCTGTTTGAGCTTCTCCAGTGCCCCATCGAGTGCCAGAAAGGCTTGCTAATTGAGAAGCCCTAATGACACACATGCAGACCAGATTTTCAAGGATGGTTTCTGTACTCCTGCAGGGACACGGTGGAGCACTCTGGGCATGTGGCCATTCCTTCATTCGTTGGTTTGTTCTTGGCTGTGTTTTGCTGTTGTGGATAGACTGAAGGCTTCATTTTCACTGCAGGCTTTTGAAATCCGTGTTTAATCCCAATGTGTGCTTTGAATCTGCAGGTTCTCTTATGGGAAGATCTGCTGGGGTGTGTCCAGGTCTCAGCTGCTGGGTTCCTCTGGAGCCAGCCTGGGTGTGCTATGCTCTTTGCAGCCGCATCTCATGTGCACTTAGTGAAGGTCTGTGCCCTGCTGCAAGTCTTGTCTTTTAAACCTTGGCATCCCCAGAGACCCCTTGCTATTGCTGGTGCTGCTCAGGCTGGGGTTGCTGGTTAGGAGGAAGCTTCAGCTGTGCCCTGTTCACTGTCATGTCTTTGCTGAGCTTTTCTTTCAGCATCCTTCCTCAGGTGAGCGTATCCAGGGCCACAAGTGAGTTTGACAGTCCTGAAATTGAATTCCTGCTCTGCTTTATGGTTTCATGCCCAGTCCTGTCTTCCTGCTTCACACTCAGTAATCTGTCACTTTCTCTTTCTGCAATGTCTGGATTTTGGGTGACACTGATGCTTGGTGCTGTGTACCACCTCCTTGATCCTGGACCTTCTCTTTTGCCTTTATAGTGCCCTGCATAAGTTTGCCATTTTCCAGAGCCAGTTGTATTTGTAAAAGAGGTGGCAAGTGCAGTCCTCTAGCCCCTGAGATATAGGGGTCTTTTACCATTTGAAGTGCAGGGATAGATTTTAATCTCATTTCTTCCCATAACTCAGCATCTGACTGTCCTGCCAGGTGTGATCATGAGTGATGTTGTTACATGAGAAATATTAGACCCGTGGTACAGCTCTTAGGCCTGGATCCCCCCATATCTGGCTTCATCAGAGAACTGTTCATTGCAATGATGGCAAAGTTAGAAATACAGGTACATTGAATTTTTACTTCTTCCTCTAGATCATTGTCCTTTGAAGTTTCTTATTTCCAGCATAGAAATACTTCCTTCCTTGTTCCTCTTCTTTTTTTCTTTGACTTGATTAATTGGCTTGACTGCCTTCCTTACCTGGTTGTGTGTGATTTTCACCACAGCTTTGCTCCTTTGCACCGCTCCTTCTCACTTATGGGCCCTGGCAATTCCAGTGCTCATATTTTATCTGTGGGGAGGTTTTACCCAGCTCTGGGGACCCTTCTGATCCCTCTTTCTTGTAGGTTCATCCCCCAACAGTTCCAGAGCCCCACAGAGCATCCCATTGAGCTCCACCCCAGAGGCAAGTGAGACAGTGAGGAACTGAGATGACAGCCTTGAGTCCCCATCTCCTCTGCCTGTCCCTGGGCTGAGATCCTGAACTCTCCTGAGCCGACCCTCTTTTTTCTGGTCCCCATGGTTTGGAAGTGGCCTTTGGACATCAGGGTACACCATTTTCCTCCTGGATGCAGTGCCTAGAGGTTTGCTTTGATGCCACCAAGCCTAGGGGTACTAATCCTTGGTGGCAAGCTGGTGACGTGCTCTGTTCCTCTCTAGATGTGGTTGTGCACATACTGCCACCTCCCTGCCTCTTTTTGGACCCAGCTGAGGGCTCATCTGCCCCTTTAGCCTCTGTAGGTTAATTTGCTGTGCCTCCCGACTGCTTGGGGCTTTTTCCCTATTGCTGGCCAAATACTCAGTTTAATTAGATCTTCCAGATGACTCCATCCCACAGTGGCTGTAACAGCATGGATCATTTTCCTTGGCCATTCAAAACAAGCTCTATCCTCCTGACAGTGCTTTGTGCCTTGTGGGGCAGTCTGTGGCTAATTGCTTTGAGCATCCTGGTGGGTGAATTTGGCACCTCTTCTACCCTATTCTCCCCAGAACCAGTCCACAGTGGTGTAACCCAGGTGACAGATGGACAGAATGAGGAACAGAGAGGTGATTTCTCTGTAGCTGGTGGAAGATTCTGAGTTGCAGACCCTGGTTTCCTGGGTTCCAGTACGCTGGTTGGATTTTCCAGCCTCATTGCAGAGTCAATGTTCTCAGTTAATCACCGTGTCAGGAGCAAGAAATAGGACAAAGGGGCATTTCTTGGCTTGTCCAAAGCCATGGGTGATGGGGCACTGTCCGTGCAAAAGGGGCCCTTCCTACAGGACCCCATGGAGGAGTGGCAGAGGGACGTGCTGCTGAAAGCAGCAGGGGAGAATTGCCTCTTGCAGAAGTGACCACGTACCTGATGAGCAGGGGCATTTTGCTATTCCTGCGGTTTTCCTGGGTGCCTGAGAGCCTTACTGCTCCCCAGGTGCTGAGGCTGAGCTGTGTTGCAGGCTCATTGTGTTTCAGGCTCTTGGTAGGAAGCAGCAACATGTGGCCTCCAGAGCACCCCTTACCTAGGTGATGCTGGGAGCACTTGGGACGCTTCATTTATGGACATTTTGCGTTGTCAGAGTTATTGAGAGAAGCTGGTGGATTGTGTTGAATAATGAATTCATTTAAATGTTTCATGATCTTTTCTCTGACCATTTGCCGGCTGGAAGTAAAGCAGGGAAAAAAAATAAATAAAAAAGAAAAAGAAATTTTTTTGAATGCCCAGATCTCTGCAAATGGTGAGGTCAGCATTTATAAATGTGTGTGCAACTGTGGTTGTGAATACTTACAACTGTCTAGTGAGTAGGGGGGGGTGTCATGAGAAATAAAATGGAAGAAGAGGTCAGAAAGGAGGAGGTGGTCAATAGCAAAGTAGCTCTTGAGATTTTTTAAGATTTTTGTTTTACTGTGCAGATGGTAAGGAAAGCATCATTGGTATGTTTCAACCACTCATTTTTTAACAAGTTCCTTATTCCTTTGCGGTTCAGTTTCACATATTTCAAGCTCCAGAGCTCAGTGCCTAAAAATGGTGAGAGTCTCCAACAGTCCCATGAGATGGGACCATGTGAGTAAACCCAAGGTGGGAAGGCAGGAGCAAGGGAGAAAATAAGCAATACAGAGGCATTAAAAAAAAAAAAAACAACCCCATGAAACCAACAATTTCTTCTTTCCCGTCTTTCCATCCTATACTATCCTGGATTTAGCAAGGGAATCCTAATCCTGTCATGTGGATGACCTGCTGGGCAGATGGTGAGACAGTCCCGTTTACTCTGCTGAGTGGTTTTCATTTATTTATTCTTCAAACTTGCAGCTGGGGAGCTCAGGGCACAAATCAGAAAACTTAAATTATTTACCTCTTGCTGACAAACCAAAACACATCCTTTGGCAGGAGTCCTGATGCAAGTCCTGTGAATACCACATCAAATATTTAGATCATTAATTAGCAGAGTGAATATCATGCCTTTCATTTTCCAGTGCTCACAGGTGAAAGAAGTGGTGTCCTGGGCAGCCAGCACCTCTCACCTTCCCTCGTGCCACTGCCTTGTCTGCATCCAAACACATCTGAGACAGGGAGGTGACAAAGCCTCCTTGCTTAGGCACCATATGGAGTCTGTGCCATAACTGAAATGAGCCTGATTAAAGAAGCAAAAACAAGCCAGGTGTTGCACAGAAACTGTATAATTAGCACTTTGTGCTGACTATTTTTTCATTTCTTTTTTTCTTTTCTGCTTTTTGCTTAAATCCTGGACTTTTTTTTTTCTCTTAATTTGCTAATCATCTCTCGCGGTGACTGAGTACACAGCCCTCCGTGCGCTCTTACCTTTTGATGTTAACATAAGAGAACTCTTGAATTTCAAAGAGCTTGGTGGGTATTTGAAAGAATAAAATGCGAAAGCTGCAGTGTAATCAAAGCTCATTATGGTTATTCTTGGTGTGATGTCTTTCTTCCTACATAATTAGCCATTTGGGGTTGTTGAAGCAGTTCATTTTGGTGGGTATTTTCTCTCCATACTCTGTCTGATTTCGATAATTGTGACCCTTGGCCCTTTTCATACTTCATTATCCTCCCAAAGGTGTTCTTTGCCCTCCCAACAAGTCCTAATATGTCGCCATGGAGAGAATTAACAGGTTCATGAGTTCTCAAGGATGGGTATCCACAGTCACCTCTCTAAAGCACGTGGGTGATGACCAAAACCACACTGACTTGGTCAGAAGATCTAAACTTCTTCCTGCAAGCATTTCCCATGACTTTTGCACAGGTATTTATTTGGAGATGAAGTTGCTGGATCCAGTGCTTACCTCTGGGGTAGGTGGAAAAGGATCCCAACAAATTCTTGAGGGAGATGGAAGAGGGACCTTGCAATGAAAATTTAAGGTGAAATTCTTCATGGCTATATCTGCCTAAGGTAAATGAATTGGAACAAAGGAAATTTCAGCATTGTCTTTTCAAGATAATTCAGCAGCAAACCTGTTCTTATTAGGGTGAGTAAGCACTTTTTAGACTGGAGGCATGAGCTTTCATTTTGATGGTAACAGGTCTTTTGGCAATTTAAGGGAGAAAATATTGTGATCTTTGGCGCAGCAGAACTTAAAAACTGTTTTGATTTGTTCAAATAGTCCATCACTGCAGTATATATCTACCTATGTTTGATTTCAGGGAGAAAAAATCTATAATAACAGAGGGACTTCAAAGCACTGTAATATTGTCTTCTGATTTTTCCCATATGAAAGGGGAAAAAAAGCCATGCACAGACATAAAGAAAGGAAAGTATTAAAAAAAAAAATCAAAGCTGAGCAGAGGCACAAGTAATAGAAAAGCCGGCTTTGAATTTTTAAAAGTGCTTTTATGGTCTGTCTGAAAAAAAAGAAAACCCAAAAACCGTAGTGTTGAAAACGTGGAGGATTTGATGCCTCTTTTTCCCATCCTCCCTGAGGAGCGCTGCAGGTGGGGTGCTTATATTCTGAGTTTTCAGCATCACGTGTGTGTTACCGTGTGGTTAATAGAGAACCAGGCAGAAAATGCATTGGAGACACAAATTTGGCTTTGCTGGGCATCTCTCTGTGCCTGCATCAAGTGGCTCTGGCTTGGCAGCAGTTTTGGGGCATGCTGGAGTCTGTGCACTGACTTGCACGGGCAATAGTGAGCTGGAAGTGTGATGAAACCATTGGACAGCAGGTCCCATAGAGCCAGCCTTTGGACTGCCCTCACCAGGGTGAGCTGTTCACTCGAATTTAGGAAAAGTGTTGTGCGGTGAGTGAGTCCCATGAAGGATTTGATGGGAGAGGGCTGTGATGGTGCAGCTGAGGGAGTGCTGTGCCACCCACAGTGGTGTCTGTCATTAATCCTGTGGAAGGGTGATGGTTTATGGCACCAGAGGAGTCCTTGGGGACGGCCTTCCCTCGTGGGTCAGCATGCTGGCCTTTTCCCCCTTGCTCTGGTCAGTCCCACAGATGGCCACTGTTGGCCTTCAGGGGCCATCTTCCCTGATTGATGGGGTGGCAAGGCCAGGTACAGAATTGGCAACAAACTGTTTAACCTGGGAACAGTGGGAGCCTGCAGCTGAGCTGAGACTGGGCTGCCCCTCTCCCCCAGCGCAGGGCTTTGGAAATGGTTCATCTTCTTCCATAAGAGTGCTCTGGCAGGAGATCCTCTAAGGCACTGAGGGCAGCTCAGAGCCCAGGCCTGAGCCTACACAGCCCAGTGCCACAGTTTTGGTTGAGTTATTCTGGCTGGTACCAGCAAAAGCAAAATCAGCCTCTTTTGCAGCCACCTTCCCACAGAGTTAAGCCCTGCATTGCATTTCTGGCAGCCACATCTACAGGAGAGACCAGGCAGAGGCAGGCCTTGAATGTTCCAAGTTTCCTGCTGCCTCCTTCCCTCCCGCTCTCAGTGGGTTATTTATTTATTTTTCTGGCTTTTTTACAAGGCTGCTTCTTTCCTGCAGGTTGCACAGAGTTAGGTTTCCAGGCAATCAGCACTTGTTAAATATTCCACTGAGCGTGATATTGCTCTCCTGTCTCTGTCTACTGATGCTCGGCTACGGTAATTTGCCAAACTCAGCTCTGGTGTATGGGGATTTCTGAAAAATAACAAGCCTATTAATAACAATAATTAAAAAAAAACCACTTGACAGGTGGAAACAGCACATCTAAATTGTTCTGTGTGCCCCAGTGGGAGGAGGGGTGCTGAGCCACTTTTTCCCAGTGCTTCATTCATCTGTGGGTGTTGGAGAGGTGTTGTTTAACTCTGCTTGATACAAGCCAGAGTGTCGTGGTGGCCACAGCAGCTCCAGACTGTTGCTTAGGGGACAGTGGCTTTCTCTTCCTTCAAACCTTAGCATGCAGGGCATCTGAAGTGGGAGAAAATAATGGCTTTTGCCAAGATCCTGAAACTGCAAGAGGCAGGGATTGTCTTTCCAGAGAAAGTAATTCTTGGAAGTGATTTTCGAGGAGCTCCACAAGGGAGGTGCTTGCTAGCTTACCTACTCTGGTCTGATAGAAAACCCTCCTTTTGTAAGGATTTCTGCCCAGGGAGAAGAAAAACTAGCATGGAGGAAGGATTCATTATGTATGGAAGAAATTCTTTTCTGTGAGTTGCTCAGAGAAATTGTACATGCCCATTTACTTGAAGTGTTCAAGGCCAGGTTGGATGGGACATTGAGCACCCTGATCTAGTGGAAGTTGTCCCTTCCCTGTGGCACTGGGATTGGAACTGGATGATCTTTAAGGTCCCTTCCAACCTGAACCATCCTCTGATTCTCTGATTCTGTGTCAAGCATTTCCCTTGGGATGTCCTGTATGACTTCCAAAAAGATCTAGTTCTGTTGTTTCCCTCTGCAGGGTAAAATTCCAGCACCTAGAGGGGAGAGAGTACAGTGCAGGCAGAAGGCACCTGGCAAAGGGGAACCCCCTGCATGGGGTGGGCTGCATTTTTGGCCAGCTGGTTGGGTGGCTCCCAAGTCCCCCAGGGCTTCTGCCCTTTGTAGCTCTCCTTACTGTTGTCTGGGCCAGGGATGTGGTTTTCCCAGACTTCCAGGTCCTGTTTTTTTCCCAGAGTTTTGGGAGCTTGAGAGACTGGGAAAACCTTTTAATAAGTTTCTGGCAGGAGATCAGGGCCTGCAAGATTGTTAGGTAGTTAGATGACTGCCTTCCTGTGCCAATGGGAGGTCTGAAGATCTGAAATTTGGGGGGATTTGAAATCCTCTGTGGAAAAGGAACTATGCTCAGGATGAAGGCAAAGAAGTTTAAATGCTGTAAAAGCCTGTACAACCTGACTGGCATTATCAAAGCCCAACTTGGGCACTCAGGAGGCTGTTGGGATGCTCTGGGGCTTCTGCTTCAAGCTGACTGCCTTGACCTTTTTCTGGAGCAGGATTTTAAGCATGTGTAAGAGCAACTGCACCTCCATGTCTTACATGTCAGGGTGACTTTTGCACTGCTGTTTATTTGGAGATGAAATTGCTGGAGCCAGTGCAACCAATCTATGACCTCTGCACTATGAAAGAAAGGGAAAGAATAGGTCTAGATTTTTTTAAATAATAACAATAATAACCCTTGGTGCTATAATTAAGGGAAGATTGTAGCTTTGAGCCGTGTTTCACAGTGTCAGTCCACACGGAGGGAACTGTGCACCGCATCCTCCAGCCTCTCTCTTTCATTACCTAGGTGGGCTCCAACCCTGCTCTTATCCTCTCGGCAGCCTCTGCAACACAATCAGCTCACAGATAAAAACAGGAGTTGTCCTGCTACAGCTGTGAGCTGTGTAAAGATGGGTTTGAGCTGGGTAATTTTCTCTGTGTTGGCCCTGCTGTCGCTGGACACCGTATCATTAGCGCCAGGGGAGGTGGAGAGGTGACGGCAGCTTTGCTAAAAGCCCAGTTAGGAATCTTGGTGCAATTTGGGGAAAAAAAGCACCACATTTTCCTGGCTTTACGTGGGGCTCTGCTTTTGCTCACAGAGGTGAGAAGGGTGAATCTCAGCTATTTGCTAGGAATAGAGAGCACTTAGCTCCTAGATCAGGCCTTAGGGAGTTGATAGTCAGGCACTGTAGATTACTGGGGGGTGGTTTCTGTGTTTTTATCTAGTGTATCCTTTCTGGAAATCCAAGCCTGGTCTTCTGTGCTTTGGCAGGGGGTCAGTTCCTTGGCTTTTCCACTCCGTTTGCTGGGTTGTTGAGTTGGTCAAGCGCTGTCATGGATTTTCTCTCTTCATTCCTCAGCGTCCTGAACCGCACCCCAGTGCACCTCGTCCATGAAATCATACTGGTGGATGACTTCAGTGATGACCGTAAGTGACCCTTTCCCTGTTAAAAGCAAAGGGCCAAAAAGCCTGTGGGAGACTGGGATTAGTGCTGAGACAGGGGAGAGTTCACTGGAATGGAAGGCAATTTAAAGCTCTGAAGCTGTGAAGAGCAAACCCTGCTGTGCTGGGCTTGCATCGCCCCGTGTAGAATTCAAATTCCAGATGATCCAACCTCTTCTCACAAAAATAATGCAAGAAAAGCGCTTGGCAAATCGTTTTGAAGCCCAGTAGGTGTGAATCTAATCCTTACACGGCTGTGTACCACCACGACCGTGGTGTGTTTGATCTGGCTTTCAGCTGCAGCCAGGAACAGTTCTGGGTTGACAGCACTGGATTCCACGGGACAGTGACAGTCTGAGCCTCTTGACCCTGTATACATGTTCTGCCTACATTTATGTAGGTGGTCAGCAACTCTTGTGTTTTTTTTTTTTTTCACCCATGGAAAGAGGATTCCCTGCCTGGGTTTCCCATTTCTGTGGTGCACCACAAATAGCGTTGTACACCCCACAAACAGCCCACATCCTCCTGCTGTTCCCTCCCAGTTAATAGCGTGACTCAAGGGAAATCAAGAGCTCTGGTCTCCATTAGGAGGTAGCTGGAGCCCCATGGGCTCCCAGGGAGCCACCCCAGCTAAAGACCTTGCCTGGTGTGATGGCAGAGTTGAGGACCTAAGTGCTCCAAAGTACTGTCTCAGGCATAAAAAGGATGATAAACTGACTGAGTAGTCTGTGGCACTTATGTTTCAAGGAGCTGCAAAATAAAGCTGTTTACTTGGAAACGTGAAAACAAAGCCAGATAGGTTTCTTTTAAGAAATGGATCTAGGCTTTGCTCTTGGATGTTATAAATAGGCACTGGCTCAGAGAGCATTAGGGACGGATTTCACACAAGACCCACTTCTTGGCATTGACACCTCCCTGGGAAGTTGCTGAAGGTAGGGGAAGGAGCTGCTGTGATTATGGTGAGCCCTGGAGCAGCTCCAGCACACAGGGCAGGCAGGCTGGGCAAGTCTGGGAGCTGGCAGAACGGCTGTGACGGGGAAGAGGAGCAGGTGCAGGGACTTGAGCTGCCCTGGAGAACAGCAGAGCAGGATTTTTGGAGGGTGGAGGAAGTAAATGGCGGGTATTTGGCTAAATAGGCAAAGTACTTGCCTTCCTGGAAGGAGGCAGGTTTGTAGGAGCACAGCTCCCCTGTCCCAGCATGCCAAGTGCAGGTCTAGGTTTTAACTCCTCCCAGGGCACCAGAGGGGAGCCTGTTTCCTGTGTAACTTAGGGCAGCCCCTCAGCTACTCAGTGCTCCTCAGCTATCTGACATCTTTGCTGTGATAGTCTGAGCCTGCTGGCATCTGCTCTGCATGCATTTACATAAAATACATGCATTTGCATAATGCACTACACACACATGGTCAGTTTTTTCCCTGCAACCCACCCCAAGCAATTAGTGCTTTTATCTCATGCCCAGTTGTGTCTCGTTTCTCACCTCTCTCTGCCTGCTGACTTGTTATTCACTGGGATGCCGTTCTTCAGCACGTGAGTTCCCACCATCCCCAGCAGATTTTCATTATGAGTCCATAGCCAAGCCTTGCCACTTCTGCTCCCCTGTTCCAGCTCTGTCCCTGAATTGTTAGGGGTGTGGTACAGCGATCTCTTGCTGACAGATTTCTGGAGCGGGTGCTCGAGGGGGTGTGTGAGTTCAGGGCTTGGACAGAGGGGATGGGGCACTCACCTCTGTGTTTATGGTGCTGAGGAAGAGGAGGCAGATAGTGTGGGTGTGTAGAGGTGGAGGGGGCTGTGATGGGTGCATCTGACATCCTGCGCTTTGCTGGGACAAATCTGGGTGAGGAGGGATCCTGGGGCTGCGTGTGGGGCTGCAGGACCTCCCTAGCTCAGGTGTAGGTGGCTGTCAGGCCTTTCTGCCCCATGGAGCTCTTGCCCAGGGTGTGAGAAGCCCCCAGCTGCTCCACAGGGCTCTCTTTGAGCGTCCCTTTCTCCTTGCTGAAGGCTCCAGCCCACCACAGGAAGCTCCTGCCCTGCCAGGCAGACACGCATCAACAGCTTGTGCGTTGCTTTGCAGCTACCAAAAATAGTCATTTGCATTAATGTGCAAAAATTTAGATTCTGACCTGAACCACAACTTTTCTGTGCTGATTTTAGAGCATAATTCAGCTGCTCTCAGTGTAAATCTGCTGAATTTACACTAGTTTTATGAAAACTGCTGCTCTGCCAGGCCCAATTTGTGCTTCATGAGTGGAGGGGTAAGGCTGTTGTGACCCAGCAGTGCCATTGCCCTAGCAATCCATCAACCAGTCCAGGACAGGGTCCTCTCCCTGCTCCCAGTCTCTCCTAGGAGTCCCCATCTCTGCTGCCAGAGCCACCGTGGGGGCTGAGGGTGACGTGTCCTCCCTTTGTGTGTCCCCAGCTGATGACTGCCGCTTGCTGGGCCAGCTCCCCAAGGTGAAGTGCTTGCGGAATGGACGGCGGGAAGGTAAGAGCTGCCTGCCCACAGCCCACGTGGGAAACACTGGTTTTGGGAGGTGGGAGAGTGATGGAGCCAGGGGGAACCTCTCTGGAGGGGTTAACAAGGAGGTCAGTGGCTCCTGGGAATAAGGGGGGCCCTGCCACCCTTAAATGAAAATGTGATAAAGAGCTGGGATTTGAAATGGATCTCCCCTCTCTCACTGGAAAAGATGGGGCTATTAAGATATCCAGTGAGGCTCAGCTGTAGCTTATTAGCCAGAAAATTAGAACAGGCAAAACAAAGCCCCGGGTCTTATTTGTAAAGATGTTCGCTCTAATGAAAGAGCGAAGATCTGCTCCTGCTGCTTCTGTGGGACTTTTTTTTTTTAATAATTAATTATATTTGAGAGATTAAGAAGGGCTGTATGAAGGATGAATGCATATCCTACTGGGCTGCTGCTGGCAACCTTTTGAGACATCTTCCCATTCCCCATGGCCTGAATATATGTTTCAAATCCTGATTTGAGGTATTAGGATAACCAGAAACAAAGAAGTTTTTTGATTCTCCAAATCCCAGGTGTGTGTCCCGGTCCGTGTTGGGTTGAGGAGAGTGAGGAGTGCAGAAGGTTCTTCTCTCTGTGGATTCTTTCTGCAGAGAGTTTGAGCTCTGCAGGTCTGGTGACAGGGTGGCAGCAGGCCCTATGGGGGTAAGAGCCATTCCTGCTTTGGCAGGAGATTGAGAGATCTCCATGGACCTGCACCTCCTTCTCACCTTTCTCCCATGTTGTTGGGGTACCTGTGTGCTCATCTCCAGCAGCTGATAGACCTGCAGTTGTTGGTGCTCTGTAAGTCAGTCACAGTGTGGGAATTCAGCCTTACCCTGCTGAGTACATCACTTAAACTGTATCCGCCAGGGGCTGCCAGGATTTGGGAAGGGCAGGGGTGGGTGAAGAAAAACATACCCATGGACAAGATCTTAGGAGTCACAGAGAGAGCTACAGGGACAAGTCTGCATAGCAGGAGGAGACCTTGCCTGGATGCTCCAGGCTTTGTTCATATGTTCCCTCTCCTGCTCAGAGGCTGTTCCTTAGCCCCTTCCCCCTAGGGAACTTTAGTGTGCAAATCAGTGACCTCCTGCATGAACCTGATGTATGCCTGCTCCCTGAAATCCTGTCTCTATCTGCCCAGATGTCCCCTTGTATTGCTACTCTTTCTGTTTCATAAAGAAGTTCTGCTCCCCTTGAGTCACCTGTGTCTCCTCTTGTTTGCCAACAAACCATCTCTTTTCTTATGTGACGGTTCCCTTGAGCATCCACTGCAGGCAGGAGAAGTGTTGGAAAGCTGGTTAACCTGCTTAAGTAGGAACAGGGCATCTTTAAGAGCTGTGATCTTGCCACAGAGTGAAATCCATGTGTGCAGATGCTTTCCATGACCTCCCTCTTTTTTCATTTTTCTTTCTCACAAATGTGTGCAGCAGTCCATTCTCATCTCCAAATGATTCCAAATTCCCCATCATGGCCCTGATAAGTCAAGTACCTTCAATAGCCAACCCTCTTTCCTTGGTGGAAAATGTATTCTCATTGAGCTGCAGATCAGCAGTGCTCCCAGGGAGGGAGAGGGATCTGGGAGGTCACTGGAACACAGAAGGGGTCACAACAGGAAAAAGTTAGTAATCTGAGAAAAGCATAATTTGGGCACAAGATGTTCCCTCCCTCAACTCTTCTGTCCCATTCCCCACTGCCTCACATCTGTGTTAGATTTGTTGCCTGCAGAGGGTCATGAAAGCATTTTGAGTCATGTTTTGTCCCAGAAGGTGACCGCTGAGCTAATTGTGCAAACTACATATTGGCATAAATGCCATAAATCAGTAACCTTGGTAGAGGCATTTATTTCTTTGGGGATCTTAAGAAATGCTTGGCATACCTTACAGCGCTGGAAAGGAGACCAAGAACCTGGGCCATGTTTTATTTGTCTGGGTGGCATTTGGGCCGGTTAAACCCCAGGAGAAGCACGAGTGGAGGAGGCTGGGGATGTTACCCAGCTATCTGAGCAACAGCTGACATAGTGCATCCCTGAACAGGTCTGATCCGGTCCCGAATCCGAGGGGCAGACGTGGCAAAGGCAAGTGTGCTGACCTTCCTGGACAGTCACTGCGAGGTGAATAAGGACTGGCTGCTCCCTCTGCTGCAGAGGATCAAAGAGGTGAGTGCTCCTGAGAGACCAGAGTCACCCTCAGGGAATGCATCCCTGATGTCCCCCTCCTCTTCCTCTCAGTGGGCATGACCATCCAGCCATAACCAGCCGCATGCAAGCATCCAAGTAAGGGGTACAAAGAGGCCTTTTGGGGTACAAAGAGACCTTTTCGGGTACAAAGTGGCCTTTTCTGGTTTTCCTCCACCCAGCAGGCAGGTGGGGTGTCTGTGTGGCTGGGGGAGCATGTGCATGGGTGGGACAAGGTATCTCCCGGGGCCCTGGGACTCTAACTGGCAAGCACCGGTTGAGTGGTGATGGGGGAATACGTGGGCAGTGCTCCAGCAGAGTTTTTAATTAGGCTCATGTAAAATGCTCAGTGATGATGATTTAAGGGAGTGATGGCTCCTTGAATAGGGGCCGAATTTAATTTCATGCAAATTAAGTGCTAATAAATTGATTTAATAGGATTTAAATTCTGCTGATTTCGGAGCAGACAATGACATTTGCCTTTCTCTGGCGGCGACTCTCTTGCCAGACGTGCACACAGAGGCTGCTGGCGCCTTGTCACTCGAGTCACAGGAGCTCTATGCCCGTGACCTGCTGGTAGCAGAGTGCAGGGATTGAAGCCTTCGGCTCCGGTGTGGATGCACCATCCTTTCCCTTCCCTGTGCTTTGCTCCTTCACCTCTGGCTCCTGAGGGCTAGTGTTAATTACTCAGCAGTTTTATACCTACTGAGTTGTATTAACATAAGGGCAGCTGAGGAGCCGGGGGAGGCCGAGGTGGTGGGTCATGGAGAAACCTGCCTGGCTGGGGTTCACAGTGCCCCTCACCTGCTTTTCACACCTGCAGATGTGATAGCTGAGATGGCTGGGCTGTGCATCCCCTCTGTGTGTCAGTGATGGGACCAGGGGCAGCTGGCTCAGCACCAGGTCAGGTCCCTCCCTCCACATGGGCAAGGGCAGTCAGTGCTGCTGGCACTCATAACACAGCCAGCGCTGGAGAGGTCCCAGCCTTGGTTTGCAGGCTGGGCCACAGAGCTGCTGGTAGATGGTGATTTAGTGAAAATTGTCTTTTCATATCATTGATCGTGGCTCCAGCAGAGTTATGACAACACGTGCTGGGCTGTCCCACTGGAGCCTCATAGCTGGCCTGTCCAGGGTGGGATTCACTACTAAACTTTACAGCATCACTTGTTCCTCTGGGCTTTTTAAAGGCTGGCATTCCTTGCTTTTTGCCAAAGCCCTGATTGCACTTCAGTGAGGAGTATCCAGAGCAGTTGCCTCTTTGCCAGGCAGAGCTTTTGATGTGTTTTGTCAGGAGAAGGGCAGCAAAGGCAGTAGGAAGAGGCCTGGCAGATCTGCTTTTCCACACAGCTCCACGGGTGCCCCATGTACAGCATCCATGGGGCAGGTGAGTGTGAATGCCATGTGCAACATCGCTGTAGGAGTTTCAGTACCTTGTGGTCTGAACGCAGCATCGAACACACACATCACCTCTGGGAGCTCTTCTGGATTGAATCTTTCCCCAGCTGGAAGTAAGGCGGTCTGTAAGCTTGCAGCGCTGCTTGTGCTGCCCTAACCTTGCCCAGTATCTTGCAGCCTCAGGCAGCAGGGGAGATGTACTACAAAGAGTGTTGAGGAGCCTACAAAGCCAGAGGAGTCCCGCTTGCCTGCTTTTTTCACTGCTCACAGAAGCTGCAGGATAAGGGCAGAGTCCTCAGTCTCCTTCTTCCAGGCCCACCGTACCCATCCTTGCCAGCAGGGTTAAAGTATTGATCAGTGGAGTGTATGAAATGTTACTGCTGCCACCTTCAGGCTGTGCTCTAGAGATGGGCTCCCTGTCCAACTGCTCCATGAGGATCAGCTGCCCGTTTTCTCACTCTGTTGCTCCCAGGAGGAGTCTGTTTTGAGCTAATGTGGTTTAAGTTCCAAGCAAATGAGCGGTGAGTGCTTCAAAGCACATCCATCTCTTTTGCCACCGCAGCCCAGCCACCTCATGCATCGCTTCTCTTATTTTCTCAGCCAGAGCAGCTATTCCTGCACTTTCCATGGTGGGAAGTGCCAGAGCCCCCATGTATGCCACCATGCACCCGTGTGGAGGTGCCCCTCAAGCTGATGGTTTCCCCCCCGAGGCTGATGCTCACTGGTGGGCGTGGGCAGCACGTAACCCGCATTTGGATTTGGAAACAAGCAGGAAGAGCAAGTGATGGAGTGTGGGGAAAAGAGAGAAGGTCTGGGGGATCTTAGCCCTGAGCCTGGGAGGGTGCCTGTCTCAGGGAGCAGCAGTGATGGTCAGTGTCTCACACCAGCAGGTTTGCAAACGTGTGGTTGAGAGTGTGGGCCTGGGCTCTTATTTTTACTTATGGAACAAATATCTCTAAAGACATTAATGGTGCATTTCAACTGAGTAACTTTTCTAAAAATGTAATTATCCATCCTGAGGCATTTTTACAGTACGATTCAAACAAGCTCACCCCAAAACTGGATTTGCAAATGGCACTGGGAGGGACCAGTGAATGGTGACCTCCTATTCCCAGCTCAAATATCCCCCAGTCTGGTGCTTTTGTGGGAAAAAGGAGACACATGAGGGGTAGCCTGCCTCATCTTTGCTTAATCCTGCTGTGGGGCCAGAGAAGAAACTGTGGCCCTTTTGGTTGACCATTACAGTGTCAGGATGTAGAAACTGAACCACACTGCAGCCAAAGTCCTTCTCCAAGGCTGAAATATATCTGTTATCTTCAGGACCATTTTCAGAGCTTCTTCCTGTTGATTTAGATCGGTACATTGGTGTGTTTGAGAAGTGCGTTGCAGAAATGAGTTCTCAGGTTTGTCAGAGAGAATTGAAAGTTTGGGTGTTGTTAATATTAACATGCCCTGGTATGTGTGGGTATCAAAAAAACCAGAAAGATTAAGCTGCCTATAATAAGATCTGGTGCTCAGCCCAAAATAAATCATAGCAACAGCGCTGTGCTCTTGAGCATGCCGTGCTTTTCTTTTGAGGGTCAGAGAGACCTTCATGAAAGCTGAGTAAATATAAATGTTCCCAGGACATGGCAGGGAGAAGACAGCACTGCTCAAGGTTAACATTTTGCAGCAGTGCACTGAGCCCAGATGTGAAGGGGATTTTCTTACAAGAAGCTGTCCCATGCAGTGAGTAGCAGTGGAATTGAAATTGGGGGTGAGTGTCAGCTAGCTGGAAGTGCTCCACCAGTGAGATGCTTGAGGGGCAGCTTTTAAATGAGTGGATGCAATCCTTTTCTGGCAATGTTCAGCACACAAAGCAGATGCTTTGCTAAAAAGCTTCCCCCTCGCCTCAGGCAATTAAAGGATGCTTGGCTGTGCTGAGCTGTGCAGCTTGGGGGGCACTGTGCAGCAGCCACGCTGGATTTGGTGGGTTTGAAAGGCTCATCGTGCTTGGATGTGGCTTGAGTTCCCCCGTGCAGTACAGAGGCACAGCAGACCTTGCCCTTTCATTGAGATGTTTGACTCACAGAAAGTGATGGTGAGACCCCTGGCTTGACCCTGTTATGGAAATACCAAGTATTTGTCATGCTCAATTGGAAAATCAGCTCTGGTCCAGCTGCCAGCTCATGGCCCTTGGTTGCTTCTTCCTACAGTACATTTGAATACTTCTTTGTCAGGACTAATTTCTAAAACAAAGTCTTTCCCCAGTGAGAGAGCAAGCCCGAGTGTGCTCAAATGCTTTGCTTTGTATAGCTGTGAAAAACAATTTGATCTGGTGAGGGTAAAACCTTGAAGTTTGAGCTATAATTGGAGTTTGGGATTTTTGAAAAGAAAAAGGGAGATAAGAGACCAGTCAAAGCTGTCAGAGTCTCTTCCTCCTGTAGATGTTTTTGTTCGTAACAGTTTGTATAATCTCTTTGCCCATAACAAGATGTTAATTAAATCACCACCAACTATTTTGAATAAATTGGGTCTTTCTTTTTTAACCCTTTAACAACTTTGGCAAAACTAACTGTACTGCCACAGTTGGTACATTTAAAAAATACTCATACTTAAGCTATTCGGCTGTGTTTTTCCTCTGTCGTTTCAATTGCCTGTTTGTCACTTGACTTCTGAAATCCAGTTAAAAGTATTAAGGGAGGTGAAAGGGGAATATTTTGGTGAATTTGCAAAAGGCAGAAGGAGCTTTGCTTCCAGCCCAGCATGGTGCCAAGTACAGGCACAGTCTGAGGAGGAGGAGGCAGTGAGGGGCACTTGTCCCTAGCAAAACCGAATGACACCAATGTTTCCAGCCACTTGGTGTCTCCAGGAGTTTGGAGTCCCTTGCCCAGTTTGAATGGTGTCATCTGAAGTCAGGAGTGTTTTGGCTTCTGCTTTTTTGCAGGATCCCACCCGAGTGGTCAGTCCCATTATTGACATCATCAACCTGGACACTTTTGCCTACGTGGCAGCTTCCTCAGACCTCAGAGGAGGTAAGTCCAAGCTTTGTGCGTGTCCCATGGGCATCCATTTCACGGTGGGAATGTGCACTGGCCTTTGCACCACAGCTCTGTCTGCTGCTGCCTCACAAAAACCACCACTCGCACATTAACACTGCTCAGTGCTCCCGCTGGCTGCTCCCAGGCTGCTCCACACGCAGGTGGGTGTGGCGTGAGGAATGTGCTCGCTGCAGTGGATAAGGCGGTCAAGCAGGAAAGAAAGGTCACATCAGAGCCACCCTGGGCAGCACTGGAGATGGGAGAGGAGGTGGGAGGTGTCTAGGCAACAACTGGAGGATGCAAGTGTAGTGCTTATTAGTATGCCTGTGCTATTTGTAGCCCACAGTATCCATCAGAATGTGCTTCTGTGTGCACAGGGGGACTAGGTTTCAGCAGCAGCTTTAATTCTGACTTTTCCTGCCTTTGGAGCACTTGACTTTGAAATTGTAATGCAGTGTGTTGTTTCTTGTTTATATGTAGTAGTAAAATATGTTAGGCATTGGACTTTTCTCTCAAGAGCTGCATCTCTGTGGCTTAAGTCATTTGAAGGTGGGGAAAATGTTCCATCAAGCACAGCTTCTGCAGCCTGCGTTGCCTCCTAATCTGTATAAATTTCTAATTTCCCCATGGCACTTCTCCACTCTGGTTTTAGGTTTTGACTGGAGTCTGCATTTCAAATGGGAGCAGCTTTCCCCGGAGCAGAAAGCCAAGCGACTTGATCCCACCGAGCCCATTAAGTAAGTCAGGAGGGGGAAGAAGGCACCTGAGTAACGTGGGGCAGGACAGGCTTCTCATGTGACCTCCTGTGTGTCCCTATGCACCACAGCAGTGTGCAGTCTCTTCCAGGGCAATTCTGAACTTCTGGTACCTCTAGCGAGCTCCTGGCTGGCCTGGGTTTTGCAGAACAGCTTCCCCTTCCAACCCTGAAGCCTGAGAATGCCACAAAGATAGAAGGGGTGTATTTATGGTTACTGGGGTTTTGGTAGTGCTAAGGATTATGGTTAGGGGGAAAAAGCCCAGTGCTGTAGACAGCTTCTACAGTTGTCTTCTCTCAGTTCAGCTGCCACTTAAAAATAAGGCAGTGTCGTCAGCCCACATGATAAACTTGGTGTCTAGTCCAGCCTTCCTGGATCAGCACTGCTCTTCTGGACCTCAGTGACGACTCCTCAGAAATGGGGATGTGCAGGAGAGAGATCAAAGCCAAACAGGGGAGGAGGTGCCATCTGTCCTCACGCCATGGGATGGAGGGGGTCCTTCATTCTGCTGGAAATCTGTGCTGGCAGCAAACCTGGTGCTGGTGTCTGCAGCCCCAGCCAGGTGTGAGGTGTGGAGGACACCAAGTGTTGGGGGAAGGTCAGGGCCTCAGAAGGCTCCCAGGGGAGAAAAGCGCTGCTTCTCCTTAAGATGCTGCTGTTAACAGGAGCTCTCACTGGCTTCCAAAGGCTGGCCTTGCACTCCTGATCACCCTGCAATGTAGGGCACTGTGGAGATGAGCCTGGGCACGGCAGTCACCCCAGCTCCTCCCAAGCTTATACTGAGGCATCCACACTGTCTCCAATTGAGTGGAGATGGGACTTGTGCCAGCGAACAGCAAGTCTCCTCAAGCTATCTTCTCGGTCTGCCCTCCCCTCCTCCACAGGCCTTCTCTGTACAGTTTTCTTAGCAAATCCAAAGAAAGAAAAATAACCCTGGTTTGAAATAAAGATCACACAGCTAGTGATGGCTTTTAAAAAGCCCTTCCAAGTTGGCTCTGCCTTCCTCTCCCCAGTGGAATGGTGCTCTTAATAGGCTGGCTCAAGGCAAAAAGCCCTTCTGAGTGAATAACCCCCGAGTGCTAAGTGCATTTTTGATGCTGAAGCCTACAATCAGGGCTGTCAACTTTGGGCTTGTAGGAGTTGTGCTGATGGGTGCATTAGCCAGTCATTAATGCCAGGCAATTTCTGATTGACAGCAAAACTCCAAGGCAGCTGGAAGAAAAGCTCAGATGCTTTTTGAGGTGTTTTGTCCTTTTCTTGGTGAGAAGGTGATAGATAGGTAATGTCCTGGTCATGGAAGAAGAGGCAAAGGGAAGGGCTGCTTCTGTGCATCCAGGTGCTGCAGCAGTGCTTGAGAGTGTGTCTTCTTCTCCTTGTCCATTCTTCAGGACACCCATCATTGCTGGGGGGCTCTTTGTGATCGACAAGGCCTGGTTCAACCACCTGGGGAAGTACGACAGTGCCATGGACATCTGGGGTGGGGAGAACTTTGGTGAGTTGTTCTTCATCCTCCTATGCCTTGCTGTATTGGCTTCCCTTTCAGAGTCAGGCCAGAGGGATACGAGGTCATTTCAGACTTCACTTTGAATGTTCTGGGTGGTTTCCCTCATTTACATTCATAGGTTGTGGTCTTGGGAGAGGGAGAGATCCAGCAACCACGAATGATGGGAAGTGAGCAATGGTTGGTACTTGGGACTGCCTGCCTTCCATGCTGCTTTGATTTTCTGTGGGTAAATACCTTCAACCACACAGTTTTGAGCTTTGGTGTTATCAAGTGATAAGAGAACACTACATGCACCCTCCTATTCCTTCCTGATCCTATTTTCTCTTTAATAAAGCAAAGAATATGCCTTATTCCATTAATGACAGCATTTCCAAGCTATGAACTATCAGTCCCTCCTTGAGTTTGCAGATATAGCTGCATCAGCATGCAGCAAACAGGTGGCAAAGTACCAGGGCTGCTTATCCATTCCTGTATCCCTGTGTGGCTGAGTGCTGCCCAGCTCTCTGCACTTTGTCTGCACCAAAAAAAAGTGTTGAGTTGACCTAAATTCTGTCACATGTGGCCCTTATCATGGGACGAGATAGACATAAATCTCCTGCAAGCACCCTTGAGAGGGCACATGAAAAAGGTAATAGCCTGTCCCTTGTCCCCTTGTCAAGCAGAACTGGATCGGGCTGGGCTGTTCTCCTTTTGAAGCTGCAGTGATGCTGTGGATCAGAACAATAGACTGCACCCACAAGAGAAGGGGGAGGCACTGATGTCAGGCAGACAGATCAGAACCTGGCTTTAATAGCTCGCACCTCTGGGGAATGGAGCTGGTCAGGAAGGAAGGCTTTTGTGTCTCAACACACAGTGATGCTGTCAGTCATCCAAGGGAGCAGATGCTGCTGCCTTGCAGTAATCCATCCACTGCCTGGCACTGGTGTTTCCTTCACATGCCTTGTCCCTCTAGATATATTTTATTTATTTATATCTTGTTATGCAGTAGGAATCTCACTCTTTCATGCTTTCTCTCTGTGGGCGGGTATCTTGCCTCTGGACTGATCCGAAGTATCTGAGTGGAGTGGCTGTGTGGAAACCTGGGAGGGGAGTGGAAGCCTTCCCTCCTCACCTGCTGGATCAGCAGCCCAAACAAAACATTCAAAAAGGGAACTAGACAGGAGAAGAGCAGGGGAGGAACTGCCATGCTGTGCCTGACCTGCTGTCTGTCTGTGCTCGCCATTCGTCTCTGACAGCAGCCAGCAGGAGCTGCTCCCGGGAGATGAGCAGTGACAGGACAGCCTGCTCTTGGGGGAAGCTCCGTCCTGGCAGCTTGTCCCATGCCCTGTAACAGCAGGCACTGTGTTCCTTATGCCTGGTTACGGCCCACCCTGCAGGACTGCTGGTTCCCTTACTGGGGCTGTGCCCCAGGAGGCTGGTCCTGACCAAATTGGCAGTGCTGCAGGGTGTACCAGGGCTTTGTGTGACAAAGGAAAGCAAAATCAAGGTTAACATTGCAACAACAAAGTGCAGGTCTGCACAGCAGCAGAGCAGGTCCCATCTTGCCCGTTGCCCTGGGAGCAGAAGCATGCCTAGCTCATAGCTCCATCTCCTGCAGGTGCAGCAGTTGAGGGCAGTGTGTTCCATCTCTCCTTTGCTCTGGTCAGCTCTGGCAAGGAATGGAAAGCGGGAGCTGACCTGTTTTGGGCACTTGCAGTGAAGTGTGCTCTTCCTGGTAGCTGAGTGCTGAGGAACAGTGCTGCTGCCTTTAATGTTATTGATGGGGCAGCTGGAGGGGGCTGGAGGCTTCAGGCAGAACAAAAGTGAGTGTGTTTGGCTTTGAAGGAGGAACTACAAGTGTTTGCATCTTAAATTTACTGAATTCCCCCTAGGTGCATAATGGCAGGAAGGGCTTGCAGGCCAGCAAGATGTGCTGGAGGTAATTTGCTGAATGATGGCCAATTCCAGCACACCCCAACATGTACTGCTCACAGCCCTCCTGGGAGTCACTTGGGGGGGCCACGTGTACTGACAACATCTCTTGAGGGTCAGGAGAAGCCAACTGGTTGGTTCCTGCTCCCCTGGCTCCTCTGAGCTGACCCTGTACCATGCTTTAGTTGGTATTTCAGTTTACCTTCCCTTGGGGAACTTAGCTCTTGGCTGCCTGTCCAGAGACGCTGTTTGTCACCTGCCATGGATGGCTCCATGGGTGATCCCTCCCTGTGGAAATGTGTGCTTTTACCACTTCTGCTGCACCTGGAGCAGGCTCTGCTGGGTGCAGCTAGCCTGTAGCAGAGAGCTCAGACTCCTTGGCATCTCCTGTGCACTGTGTCCTCATTCCGGTTCACAGTACACAGAGATGACCTCTTCATTAGGCTGTAAAAAGATCAGAAAAGGACTGAATGGTGCGAGTCTTTCCCTGTTAGCGCATCAGGGAGCTGCTCTTCTCTCAGGCTGAGCAGAAGGACCAGAGGAGGGGAAGGCAGCTTGCAGGAGCCACGCTGTGCTCCACAGCTGCTCAGCTGGTTGTCCCCTTATATCGGGTGCCCTTGTGACTGACAGAGCAGTGCCAGCAGAGTGGCCAGTGCTGTGACACACAGACAAGTGACAGCAACAGCCACGTGCGAGGGGAACCGAGAGCGGCAGCTTAGAGTGGCCGTATCCTGCCATAATCTCATTTCCCTGCAGCTGTGATTAAGGTTGCTCCCAATATAGCACCAGGACATGGCACAAGGGCACGTTTTATTGGCCTCTTAATACCCAGCACTGGGGAAAGTGGTGAGGCTCCAGCTGCTGTTGGCAGCTCTTGCATGTAAACACGGCAGTGAAGGGAAGGGGAGGGAATTTCTGGAAAGGCGTACTGCTCCCTGCTGTGCTTTCCCACCCCTGCCATTGCTTGTCCCTGCTGCCAGGGCCAGCTGTTGGGGATGGGATCAAAGCCTTGCATTTTGGACCGAGGCTTCAAGGCAAGAAGGCTTTGCAGCTGTGTCAGCCTCCCATTTCCATCAGCTCAGGAGCAGGTGGATGTGCTGGGAGTGGGATGGGAGCAACATGAACCCAGCTCCCACCTCTGCAGCCGCTCAGGGCCGACCCAAGAGGGCTCTGGATGTCCAGGCTCCAGTTGGCCTTTGCTGCCTGAAGCTTGAGCTGTATTTGGAGGGATGGAAGCTTTGTAAGCCAGCAGTGCCTGCCCTTGGAGGAGGAGGAGTCCTGTCCACACTGCCCTCTTGGCCTTCCTGCCGCAGGTGCTTGTCTTGCCAGCATCTGACCTGGGGACAGGTCATCCTTGTTCTGGCATACATGAGGGGACTGCTGGGAGCACAAGCTGGCAAAGACAGTGGCTGTTCTCCTGTCTTGATTCTGTAGTTAAATGGGGGGGTGTGTGTGAAAAGGAATTATTAGTTTTGAAGTAGATACATGCTGCATATAGCTCTGCAATGTCAACGGATGAGAAAATAGGATTTAAAGAACTGCATAAGCCTTTTCATTTTAATTTCATTTCTTTTTCACGCTGATTCTGTGTGAGCATGACTGTCTGACAATAGAGCTACAGATTCATAGCTTCATAAGCATCAGGACCAGATGGACCCATTAGATCAGCCATTCTGCTTACCCTTCCTACCTCATCCAGCTCCCTGCCAAGAGCTTTATAACTTCTGGTGTCAACTGTGCCACAGGCTCATTTTCCTTGAGAAGGGCCCTATGGGCCAGCCATGGAGTGATTGGGAGACATTACCCACACTGACAACTTATCCAGATTTTTGGGATAATCCCTCCGACCGCTGACCTTTGTGTGAAGGTGTGTGCCTTACTTGACTGCATTATTGGCACTCAAGGCCCAGGGTACCTGGGCAGGGTATGCTCCTGTCCATTTTGGAACAGGTGATGGATGCTCAGCTCTCTGTTCACTTTGCAGAGTCAATGGTGGATTTGTAAAGATAATGACAGCTATAGTCATTAATAGAGAGAATTGATAGCTTCTCCTGGTGAACTTGACAGCCCTTTGGAGGGAAGTGACTCTGAAAGAGGCAGTGCAGAAGTAATAAGTGAGGCACAAAACTGGCAAGAAGATTCTGCAGTGTATGAAAAGGGACCTGCTTATGGTCTCATGCTCGCCATTGTGATAGCACCTGCTGTGCTAGAGGCAGGTTTCAAGTGCACTGACTTCAAACAGCTTGCAAAAAAGCTTTGAAATGCACTTTTAAGGCCGTTGTGCCTAGGAAAGCCCATCTGGTAATTGATTTACCCCAGTTTAATGTTGCAGAAGATGAAGTATGAGCTAACACCAGGATTCAGGCTGCTCTAGGACAAAAAGACAAAGTGCTGAAGCTGCTTCTTTTACAGAAATCTCTTTCCGTGTGTGGATGTGTGGAGGGAGCCTGGAAATCATCCCCTGCAGCCGTGTTGGGCACGTCTTTCGGAAGAAACATCCCTACGTCTTTCCAGAGGGAAATGCCAATACATACATTAAGTAAGTGGTTCGTA
>VXBU01014124.1:890949-911753 GCA_013400315.1 Bombycilla garrulus
TTTTTTTGTGTGTGGCATTGCACAGCAGTATTCCTGGGCAATGCCAGGGCTCTGTGACAGTTTGTTATAAAGTTCCCCTCTCCTGTAAGCTGCAGGCTGACCTTCAGCCTGCTCACAGCCTACTTCTGCCTCCTCTGTTTGCCTTGTGCATTTATTTATTTTTTCCTCTTACAAAGGTCAGCCATCCATCTCTGAGCACTCTTTCTGCAGCTTCCCTGTCCCCGTGCTGCTCTCAGTGCTTCAGTATTGTAGTAGCTCTTGCCACCCCTTATTTTCTGAAGGTGAAACGGTGCAGCCTTACCCCACTGAGCCTCCCTGTGCCTGGTGCAGTACAATGTTGTTTTCATGCTCTTCCCGCAGGATTCCCGAGGAATCGCTCTATCAGACTGGGATAATCAGGCAAAGGCAGACCTGCCTGGAGTCACACAAGTCTGAAGACCAAGAGTTTCCCATCCTGAGCTTAAATCCTTGTAACAGCACCAAGGGCACAGTACCAAAGGCACAGGTAAGATGTGTTGTGTATGCCCATGATGCTGGATGGGAAGGAGCTGCAGACATGGCTTCAGGATGATTTCTTAAGGTTGCTAAAGCTCTGTTGGGGGGATTCACCCATTCTGCCAGTGTCTTTCCTTAGGCAGCATGTTGTTAAACCCTGGCACCTCCACCTGACCTTGCTGGAGGCCCTGGGCAGCAGCAGGGGCTGGTGCAGGAGCCACAGGACAGCATGTCCCACTCATCTCCATGGGAGCCTGTGCTGAGCTCTTGCCATTGCCCAGGAACACCACGTGCTGCTCATCTGCACAGATCAAAGGCAAAGAGAATTATAACTTCCTCTCATCTCTCAGGCTTTTTTTCTCTCAAAATGGACTGAATCGCAGTGGCATTTGTAACTTCATAGTCTGCATTCCCTCAGTATTGGATTGCCCATTAAACTAGGGAGAATTTAATGAGGATGATCTCAGT
Source organism: Bombycilla garrulus (assembly GCA_013400315.1). NCBI lineage: Eukaryota > Metazoa > Chordata > Aves > Passeriformes > Bombycillidae > Bombycilla > Bombycilla garrulus. The sequence goes on from VXBU01014124.1 coordinate 891,913, forward strand.
TTTTTCAGTCTCACTGAGGCGAGAAAAAGCTGTATGAATTGATGTTCTCAAAAGCACAGCTCCAGAGATGTTAGAGCCAAGAGCAGGCACATGTGCTCTGCAGGAGAGTTTTTGGAGCAAGACCCTGAAGATACACACCGCTTCAAAACTCACCTTTGCTTCAGGTTCCCTTTGTGATTTTGGGCATGTCAGTAAATGCTGTGTTCCCATCTATAGAACAGGGAGGATAACAATCCCTTGCTTCTCCATGGTTGCCATGAAATAATTCAGGAAATGGTGTGGTGTGCTTGCTTCCACTCGACTGTACATCCTTAACCCTCATGGTTACATATTCAAACCAGGTAGCTGTGCATATAAAAGGCCCAGCTTGGGGAGACTGCTTAAAATATCCCTGATTTGTGTGTGCAAACAAAGCATGTCATTATGTGCATCTCTTTCAAATGCAGTTGCATGCCTGTCTGTAGGCAGGAAATTAATATCTGTTTCACAGCATGGCAGAATCAACAATGACTACTTGAATATTAGTCAGTTCAGAAAATGTAGTTAATATAACTGCAAGTGCCACACAGTAACACTTCTTATGGTTTCACTGGATTCTATGTTCCAGAATTGTTTTTCTTTCTTCCACTGCTGCTTGGACTTTTCACACAAAACAGCCAAGAAAGCAAGCTGATGAGAGCAGGTCATCATGTTTTTCAGGGGTAGCTCTGCAGAAGAAAGGAAAAGTGTTCTAATGACAATAAACAGCCTTCAATGAATCAGCCGTTTAAAAAAAAAAAAAACCTGGGGAAGTCAGAATGAAAAATGCTGCTGCAAGTTGGTGTTTCAAAATGAAACGGTATTGGTCTTTCTGAAATACCAATTTGATGTGGTATTTTAAAATGAGAAATGTCATGCCAACAAGTTGGATTGTTTCATTCCCACCAAACACATTTTGTTTTGACATTTCTCTGCAGTAAATTTTTGGAATTTTTCACGCCACAAACTTTTCATCTTCCTGTTCTGATTCTGCAGCAGTTTGCAATAGGTCAACACTTCCCACTGGATGGCAACTCTGTTTCTTGTGTACATCCAGGACTAACTCTGCAGAGGAACAGAAAAATGTACTACAAATAGATTGCAGAATGGCTGCAGTCAGTACACAGCAGGAATAGAGAAAAGCCTTTCCTTTTCGTCTTCCTGTGTCTTTCTAGGATAGTTCTTTGTTAGTTGTACCCATGGAGAATAGTTCAGATTAAAGCAGATTTTACTGTGAATAGAAACTTATATTTTAATGACTCAGTTGCCGCAAGACCACCTGAACTTGTGGGTGACATGGGTGTTACAGTCACCAGGCTGTGTAGGATTGATTATGCAGCAGTCCTGAATGCTACTCAGTTTTACATTTGATATACCAGAATAGAGCAATAATCTTCACTTTTAACAACTGAAGTCACGTCTTGTTTACCCTAAGCTTCATTTTGTGAAAAATAGGCTTAGCTAAATCAAAGCTGTGCTTTCTTGGCATTCAGTAAGTACCATGGAAATATCTTGGCTGTCCAAATTCTTTATTATCACTATTATAGTAGCAGTAATTTGGTTGCTTTGATTGCCTTTCTGTAGCTGTCTCCCTGCCGGGCTGCCCCAGCCCTTTACCAACATTACATCCATGAAGGCTTGGGACTGGGTATGAGAAGATCTGAGCTGTCATGGTTTGAGGAGAGAGGCACAGGAGCTGTCAGATGGCAATCAATTGCTCTTTATTTTAGATTTTTCTACCTGTAGTGTAGGGGGAAGGGTGTTGTGAGACCTCTGGCTACATTCATAGTTTGGGTAAATTGAGATGACTAGTCAGTGCTGAAATCAGACTTATACCCTTAGCAGGTCTCAAAAAACTTCCCTGATGGTGTCTGGCATTGGTCCTGAATTACTGAAAGGGGCACTGAGGCACAAAAAGACCTCTGATCTTTGTGTAGGAGAGCTCTGTCTGCTCATCCTGGGGGTCCCCTTGGCCCTTTCCCCTCCAGAAAGCCTTGCAGTGGTCAGGGTGGGCTCTGTCCCCTGAGGTGGCTCTCAGAGGGATCTTGAGGTGGTTGAGGACCCAGGGTGGCTCTCAGGGGGTTCCTGAGTTAGTGATGGGCAGAGATGTTTGTGCAGTGCCCATCCCCAGGGCACAGCAGGCTCTGCCTGTGCTCCTGCCCACTGCAGCCTCAGCACTCCATGCCTTGTTGCGTCTCATTTGCTAAATGAACAGATTGATTTAGTTTTTCACGAGAGAAATGCATCTGAGGGAAAATAATTGATCATAATTTTGTCCTCATCTGTCTAATGAAGACGTGAGTAGTTGGGTTTTTTTTACAAACCAAGTGTCAGTTGGTATTAGTTCATAGAATTTGGAAAAGACATCTGACTGGGATTTATTTAAGTCATTAGCAGCTTCAGGAAACCTGACATACTTCAGATAAAAAATCTGAAGATGCTTTCACCTGGATATAACATGTGTGAGCAGTTGCTGCAAGAGGAATGTAAAGCTCGGGCATCTTTTAGACAAGCAAGGAAGCAGGGGGAAGGTTTCAGCATCCATTTCCTGGGCCCGCACCCCAAAACACCTGGGGTTTGCAGCTGAGTGGCTGCCATGGCATTGGAGTGGCATGACCTTGACTCCTCTTGGGAAGGAAGGGCTGTGTGATGATCTGCCTGGTGTGGCTTTGGTGCTCATCCCAGCTGGCTTGAGGTCCTGTGTGTGCTGACTAGATCTGCACTTTTTTTTGAGAGCATTTAGCATCTATCCAAACTAAGTGACCCTCTGGAGACATCTCAACCATGAACATTCTCTTCTGACTTTCCTCCCCTCAAAAGCCTTTGTTTTTCTCCTCCATGGGCATGACCTGCCTGGCTGTAGGTTGGCTGGAGCTGTGGGAGCCAGGCTGAGTGAACAGAGCAGAGGGGCAGCAGTGTAATCTCTGCACCCAGGTTGTCCTGGGCACCTCAGGTACTTTGCTTTCCCTTTCCTGAGATGCGTGGATGTGCCAGTTGTATCCCAGGGTCTTCACTGAGGGCAGCACTTTGGTATCCTTAGGTGACTCGTGCAGTCACGTGCCTTGGGAAGTCCTTCCCTGGGATTTTAAGGAGATAATTGGATAATTGGATTGTTCCACCTTCTTCAGAAGCACTTTTCTCTAGCTGCTTCAGGGTAGGGCTGACCTCTTGCTTGGCAGCAGAGGCCTCGCTGTCACAGAACGCTGGGCTCCCATGCGACTGTTCCTGCCCAGGCCGAGGGGCTCCTCGCTCCATCTGCCAGCCAGGCTATGACAAGCCAAAGGTCACTCTTGAAAATAATTTCCTCAGTTCACAATAATGCTGAGTAACAGTGACAGGTGCCAGCTCAGATGATGCTAAAGCCTTGAGAGACAGTCACAAGCCTCAGATGAGGGGGTTGGTGTTACCTGAGGCTTTGGAGGAAGGGGCTTGCTGGTTGTCCTGTGCAGCTGGTAGCTCTCTTCTCCAAGCCCCCCCTCTTCCTCCTGCCTCCACCACCCCTCCATCTTTGCCTTAGAAAAGGCAGGAAATCTTGATCTTGAAATCCATCTGTTTTTCTTTGGTCCTGGGTCAGCTCTAAACCCTGATGGCATCTCCTGCAGCCCCGAAGCCATGCTAGTTCCTTGCAGGGCTCCTTAGGAGTACCATGGGCTGCCCCATCCACCAAACCTCTGTGGTGCAAAGCTCTGCTGTTGTTACTGCTGTGCTGGCCATGTCAGTGTGCCAGAGATTAGAAGATAAAGTAGTTCCTCGTGGAAAAAAAATGAATACCAACTCATAAAAATAAGGGAAGAGAAGGGGTAAGATAAAAAATTTTGTGGCCATGGGCATGTATTTTAACTGAAAGCCTTCATGGATTCTGTGGTGTTCAGCTGACTTCCCTCCTCCCCCTTCAAATTTCTTCATTTTCTGCATAATTTTCTTTGGCTTTCATCTAGGGCTGAAAGGGAAGAAGACATGATTAGAGCTGGATAAAACATTTTCAACAGGACTGGCTTCCATAAAAAGCCATTCTGCCGAGATAGATGGGCTGTGTGAAAATCTGTCAGTTGAGATAAAGACAGTGGAAGGACAGCCTGGGGGCAGGAGAGTAGGATCCAGTGTCAGCTGTGGAACTGATACGGTTGCACATGGAGCGCTGGAGCCCTCACGTCTTGTGATGAACAACAGCTATGGGGAAATGGGTACCACCACCCTTCCAATCCCATGGTCCACTGCTGGATGAGATGATGGCCCTGCCTTGAGAGGATGGGAATATTGTGAAGGTTTGAACACAGCCTGGTCTGGGAAAAAAAAGTCATGGAGAACTTCTGGTAGGAGCAGTCTTCCATGAGATAACCTCAGTGAAGCAAGAAGGTTAAGATATCAAAACAAACAAACAAGTCCCATGGCCTGCCTTAGTTGGAGAATTCAACATATGCACAAGTTACAGGATTAACTGGCTGCTGCTGGGGAGCCTCATAGGTGCAGCTTCAGCCCTATCCTGAACTAAAATGACAAACAATTGGTTAAAAATGCAAAGCAGATTTTCAAAGCAGCTTGTAGCTGCGTGGGTGCCAAGAACAGATGTTGGAGCTTGCCTCGTAGGGTTTGGTTCTTCACAGATGCTGGACTAATTTGGCACCTGATTTCCCAGGGTGGTGGTTTACACAGCAGCTGACAGCGTGCATGGTTGGGATGTCTGGAACGTGTTCACTGTAGGATCAGGTAAATCCTGCTCTATATGACAAAGAAAAGCAGTTACCAGAAGGCCCTTTGGGGGGTGGATTACGGCTTTGAAAATGAGTGCTTGTTATGTACCCAGATCCTGGGCAGTTCTTGCTGAGGAGCCTGTGGGCAGGCTGTTCAGAAAGCCAGGTTTGATTTCCATGAGCTGGTGGGCTAAGAAGCACAGAGTTATGAGGATCACAGTGTGAAGTCCTTGTGGAGCTGGGTCTGCTGTGCAAAAGCATGTTTTCCCTTGCAGGTGGCTAAGAACCTGAATGAAAGTGGGATTTATATTCCTAGGAGTTAAATGCCTGTAGCTGTCTGTTTTGAAGTTGAGGAGAGGAGTTGGAGCTGCTGACGGTGACAAATACCAAAGGACTGGAAGCGTTTCCCTGCTCTAATAACTCATGCTAATGCGACCCAAAACCTCCACCATTCAAAGTCAGGGGAGCTGCAGGCATCCCAGCTCTGAGAGCAGGGCAGCCATTCTTCACATTCCCCTCCAGCACTCAGAAAGGGTTGAAGTCTCCCTGGAGCCCCATTTTTCCAGCCCCAGCCTGACAGCCATGTGTTTGAGCACTGCCTTCCCCTCCACTGCCAACACTGCTGCTCACATCACTTCTCACAGAGCTCTGACTCCTCCATAGCTGAGCTCCCAACTGTTCTGCTTCCTCTTTGCACCTTTTCTTTAGAGCAGGTTCAGAGTTTTCGTAGCCTGTGCCCTGTCAAAGCATCTGCCGTGGCTTCTGGGGTCTCTTGTGGGAGCCCTTTTGCTCCCTGGCCTTGCTGTCTCTGGCAGGGTTATTGCACTCTGATAATGAAGCCAGCCCGCTGTTGGTCCTCCAGCCCTGCTCTCCTGCCCTGCCACGGCTCAGAAACCTGCTTTCCATCTGCTCCCACTGCTGCTGCTCAGAGCCATTTGCACAGCAGGAGTTGATCCTGCTTTGCACCCTGGCTGGCAGCCCTCAGGAAACCCTTCCAGCCCTGCTCTTTCTAATTTCAAAGTTGATGCTCACACAAAGTTACAAGGAAAACACCCGTTCCAGAAGTCCCTCTCCAGGGTTGTGTTAAAAGCGTGGTTTGTAGTTTCCCATCAGCCAAACCAGCTCTTGTCTGCTTGTGCACACACACAAATAAGAGGGAGACAGACGTCCCTTGGCTGGGATCCTCTCAGGAGATGCTCTTGGGTAATACAAACACAGGTAAGTGACAGAAAATGTTCAGCTGGAATAAATGTTGGAGTGAACTTCTGTGAAACTCTCCTGGACTAAGCAGTGTGTCTGTACATCCATGGTGCTTTGTCCAGGACATTTGGAATCCTCCTCAAACTATCAGCTGCTCCTCTTTTTCCTCCCCAAAACATCCAGTGGTGAAAAAGATGGTAATCCCAGAGATCTCCTGTTGTTTGGTAAGCATCATGCAGGACAAAGAGTTTCTGCTCCTCCAAAGTTTATTTCTGGGGCAATGAAGCTGATAAAAAGCTGGTGAACATGAAAAAGCAGCACAAGAAAAAAAACCTCCAAGACAGCCCAGTGGAATGGGAGTAGCAACCGTTATAGCAAACCAGTGCAGCAAACCTTTGAGATTTTGTCCTATTGCCTCGATGGAAAGCAGAGCTTTAACTCTTACTTTTGTGATATTTGGGAACAGAACCCCAGGAGTTGCAGACATTTACTATGTATCACCTCTTGTCTCCCGCTGACAGCAGCAAAGCGTCTCTGCTGCTCTTCCCTGATAAAATAGGATTGCACATTGTGTGGTTAGTAGTGTTCCTACTTCTCTTCTGCTTTTTTCCCATCCTTTTGTTCTCCAACCACAGCCCAATTCTGGCTATGGAATCTTTTGTCTCATGAAGCATGTTCATCCAGCAGCTTTTATAGACATTTTCTTTGGTACCTGCAGTCCCTCAATGACAACTGCAATTTTTAGGGGGGCTTGAAACATCCCTGTGACTTCTTCTGTTGCCTCTTGAAGTCTGTGAGGTTTGTGCCTAATTTTGTAAGGGGCTGGATCCAAGACAAAGTGTTTGTTTTCCAGGTAAAAGAAGAGCAAGAATCAACACTGTTCTCTCACCACCTTTCTTTTCCTTCCTCTGTGCAGGAATGGACGTACACATACAACCACCATGTCCGCCAGCAGCAGCTGTGTTTGTCTGTGTACACCCTCTTCCCTGGTTCCCAGGTGCTGCTGTCACCTTGTAAAGAAGGTGACAACAAGCAGGTGAGCCCTTTTCACTGATCCCCCATTTTCTTTGAAGTTCCCTTTCTTTCATCACAGTATTACTGCACATTAAATGGCCTATGCTCTGACTTCATCTGGGAAGCACAGTCAATTTGGGAGTGCAGACTTTGGCCTGTTCAGCCCTTTGCCTCTTAAATGAGTGTGTTGATAAGGATGTCTATTAGTGAGGGTGGTGATCTGGATACTTCAATGCAGAAGTCAAACCTAAACTGGCAATTTAGTTCACATGGGCTGCCAGTCAGGCAGCAGATGCTAGCATTTCTGCGCAGTTAATCACTGAGCTGGCATTTGAACCAGTGACCTGGGGAAAAAGCTGTTAGTAATGTATTATCATCCCAAAGCCAGGCAGAGGCCGAGTTAAATGAGAGCGCTTCTGAATGGAAAAATGCTCAGCGTGTGCTCTGCTTGGTGTGGGTTTGGGGACTTCGTACTTGACAGGATCTGGCCACAGAGGCTTGATGACAGCTGTCCTCTGGATGCTGGGACAGTGCAGTAAAAGCATGTTGGGGAGGAAGCTTGTTCACCTGCTTCTCCTGTCGCGTGTCTCCCCTCAGCGCTGGGGCAAAGTCGGGTCGCACATCGAACACATCGCTTCACGCTTCTGCCTGGACACCGAGACCATCGGGGACACGAACGAGAGCATTAAGGAGCTCGTCATCAACCCCTGTGAGAGCACAGCCATGAGTCAGCGCTGGGACATGGTCATGTCTTGACCTGCTGGAGGACGGGCACCGGGACGCGGCTACGCGCGGCTGAGATGCGCCAGATGGGGCTCAAATCCAAACCGCTGGGGGTCCCTGTGTGCTGTGGGACTGGAGGAGAATCGTTCAAATAAAAATGGGACACGGCACTCCAGGTGGAACAGCGGGTGTTCACTGCCAGGCATGCAGCTGGTATTGGCCTGGTGATGGTCAAGGAGGAGGGATGGCAGAAAAACAAGCTTGAAATGTTTTAGAGGGATACTAGGGCTCCTGCAGTGGGCTGTACAGAGCTTCAGCATGCACAGCATTGATGAAACTCCCTGGAATCACAGGTAGAAGAGCCTTTAATGCCTAAAGGAGACTTGGGCCGAGCAAAAGAAGCATCTCAGTAGCTCTTGGGAGTTGAGGTGGGTGCACAGGGTGGGTTGTGCCAAACATCCCACTATGGGATGCTGTGAAACTTTGCCAGGGATCAAGTGGAAGACGCTGAATTATTTTTGCACTTTGCTGTGGGTGTTTCTGTCTTCTGCAAACAGCATGGGCGGAGCTGTGTTGCACGTTTGAATTGGTACCTGATCCATGTCCATGTTGTGTATACAGAGGCAGAGCAGTCCTTGATGGCTGTGGCCAGGATCAGAGAAGCGAGTCACGGGGGAATCCTGCTCTGTGCTAACTGCACACGGTGCTTGTTGAATCTCCAAAGCCCAAGCAAACAGGATTCACTGCGCGAGATTAAAGGATATAAATTTCTGTCAAGCTGGGAGGAAAGGCAGTAACGTGATTATTTCTCCTCTCTGAAGGCCATGGGTCACTGAAAACGCCCTTAAAATTTTGCTATGTGTCTCTCACTGCTCTGCTTCAGACCTGGACTAATTCAAATTTTCACTTTTCTTCCATAAAAGTAATATTTTTGGTAATTGAAGGTAATTGTGTCATATTTCTGTTTCCCAATTTCCAAACTACAGATGAAGGGACTCTCATAAAATGCTGCTACTGATGGAACAGTGAAGGTTTAATTTTTAATTAAAATTAAGAGACTGCTTCAAGAAAGGAAAAGGGGTATTACCTGGGTTTGCTTCCCAGTTCCTATGTACCTCTTTCTCAAAGTCACTTAGCATAGCCAGACCAGGCAGAAGTTATTTCCTCAGCGTTTGGAGATAAATCTTTTGCCAGAGATCATGTCAGGTGCTGCCACTGTGCGGGAGTGAGGTGACTGCCTGAGGAGAGTAGGACAGATGACCTCAGGAGGGGTCTTAGGAACAGAAGACTGGAAAGTTCTCTCCAGCCCGTCTTTCAGGGCAGCTGTCACTACAGCCGCAGGTAACAGGCACACAGCTCGCGTGTGATAATGGCTCTCAAAGAGACTTTCACAGGACTATCAGTGTGACTTGAAAAAAAAAAATACATCGTTTCTGTGTAGAAATGCTAGGATTTAGTGAAAATCTTGTCCTTTGTTTCCTGTGCACAAACTGCAGGTGAAATACCATAAGCTTTAAGCCTTCAAGTGCTCTCAGCATCCCTTCTTGACTAAATTGCTGGCTTTCAGGATTTTACTGCCTCAGTTTCTCCTCCCTCAGTGCTGGGAGAAAGCCATGTGTATAAATCTTCCTGGCTTTAGAAGCAGAACTAGTATAGCTCTTTATGTGCAAAAGGTCGCGGTGCAAAATGCTTTTCATGTGCTGCAGTGATTACTAACCTCATCAAGCTCCCTTGGTGCCAGCCTCAAGGATTTCTGTTCTGAAAGGGCTGGAGCAAGCTGTCATTTCATGGTGGGAGGTGGCATTGTTTCCGTGCCACTGCTCTGCACAGGAAACAAAGGGGAGGGTTTCAAATGGAATGGACCCATTTCACAAAGGAGGGCAGTGAGCTTGGGCTTCTTTTTAATTGAACCGGGGCATATCACATCTGCTTTTCACAATGGTGATGACAGGCAAGGGGTAGTAATTCCCTGTCTAATGTTTACAGGGGAAATCAGCTCCCAGGAGCTTGAAGCTTAACACGTTCACACCTGTCCTGTGCCCACAGCCTGCGACTGCCCTGCTGCTGGCAATTCGATTCTGAGAATTCAAATTGCTGAACAACTGGGCATGGGTTTTGAAGGTCAGCACCTGACAGGTACACTTTGAGCAGGACCTCAGACCTATCTAGCTTTACTGTTTTCCGCCAAAGCTGAAAATCTCCGTCTCCTGACAGCCAAAGCTCTCTCAATGCTCTTTGCCTTAGCAGAAACAGCTACCTCACTATGTATGTGTGTGTGCTTGGGCACATGGACCCATGAGATCTGCAGGGATGTGTTCTAGGAAGGAATTGTTTGACCAGATTTGCAGCTCTCTTGCCTTTTGGGAAACACAAATGCTGTGGCAAACCCTTGCTATTCCCAAACATGTGCCAAGTGATCACTGTGAACGTGTCTGTGGACAGTGGAAGGCAGGCAGGGGCGAGGGGGGCATCAGGGATGGTGTCCCCTACCAGAGAGCAGCAGCCAGGTTCAGCTAACTCTCTTTCAGGCCCAAAAGCCACCACGTACCTCACAGACCTGGGGAACAGCAGCACTTGTCAAACCGGTGATTGTGTCTCACACAGCCATCAGCTGCAACCCTTAGGCTACAGCTTATTTCATGGTCCAGGAAATGAGATTATCCCTATGGATAAGCAGTGTTTCCAGAGAAGCCTGAGGGTTTCAGCCTGACTCCTGGGGAGCTTTATATAAAGCTGGCAATGGTCTGGCAGTCTCCGGAGTTAGCCCCAATATGGCATTTAGCAAATCTGCTTAACACTCCTGCAGAGAGACCTCGCAGCGTGTCAGGGAATAGGTTAACTTGCTGAAATCCAACTCGTACCTTCAGGTTTGTTTCATTTATTAAAATACACTGAAAACAGATGAACTTCTCTTGCTTTGTGTTTTTTCAATGCCTAGACAGATTATTTTCATGCTGGGAACAGGTACAATGTGATTGATGGGGATCTAGATGGGCTCCCATGCCAATGCTTCTTAATCCCCAGCGTCATTTGGTGGTAATGCTTTTTGGTAACATTTTGCACTGACTTGAAAGAACATAAGATAAAGCAGAAAATATGATTCTAATCCTGGCTGTTGAGCTTTGTGACAGTCTTTATGGTCTCCAGGTAAGTCACTTCTTGTGCCTTGGGAAAATGAGATTCAGACCAGGAAACTCAAGGCTAGAACTACTACTGGCTTTTAAAAAGCCAAATAAGGCTATCTGTAAAAAAAAAACCAAACCAAAAACCCAAAACAAAAAACTGAAACCTCAAAACACACCAGAAGAAGTAAAAAAAAAGCACTTCCCCTCCCTCTCGAAGGAGATCCATTTTCAGTGAGAAAAAAAATCTGGTTTTAGTTTTGCTGGAGAAGTCTTGCAGTTGGTTGTTGCTTATGTGATTTCTAGGTGTCTTGTGCTCATCTTCTGTCTGTACCAGTGCAGTACCATAAGGTCACAAATCATCTGTGCGTGGAACCTCAGGTTACAACATGCCCAGGTAGTGATTTAGGGGTAAAGAGGTGGAAACGGAGATCTTTGTTTATCCAGCAATGCAACAGCAAAATAGGGCTGGTGGGTGGTGACTGGAGAATTGGTGGTGGTTCAAGACAAGCACAGCCCTGAGTGCTAATCCCTTCTCCTTGCTTCTAGGAGTGGCTTGGGGCAGCTTAGTTGGTTTCCCTGCCACAGTTCCCAAAATTTTAGTGAAGACCGAGTGTCTTGAAGAGAAAAAGCCAAGGATTCGTTTTTGTTTTGTGCAATGCCAGCAGTACTGGGGTGGCAGTCTCCATGGACCCTTTTTATCTGCCTGTACAGGGTCTGGTTCAGATGGAGTTAATTTTCGTCATAACAGGTCCTGTTGTTTAGACTGGTGACCAAGGCAGTGTTGATAACACACAACAATGTTTTAGTTATTGCTGTGCCTGCACAGTGTCAAGGTCTTCTCCATCTCTCACTCTGCTGCCCCTGTGAGCAGGCTGGGCCCGGGGAAGAGGATTGGGAGGGGGGACAGCTGGGAAAGCTCCCCCAAACTGACCAAAGGCTCATACCATATAATGTGACTCTCAGAGGTACAAGTGGGGGGAGTTCTGCCACAGGAGGTCTCTACCTGGCTGGGCATCAGGCTGCAAGGGATGAGTGACTGCCTTTGCATCACTTGGTTGTTTTGGGGATTGTTTCATTCCATTTTCCTTCATGGTTGTATTTAACTTGACTCAAAAGTTTTTCTCACTTTTGCCCTTCAGATTCTTCTCTCCCATCCTGTTGGGCAGGGAGGGAGGAGGGGCTGAGGTGCCAGGCAGGGTCAGCCCACCCCAGTGCCCTAAGCAAACCAGGGTCTGTGGTGTAACAGGCTGGTGTTCACTGTGGCTCAGGCTCTGATCACAACTCTGCAGTACGATCTGTGCTGCTCACATTTCAGATCTTAAAAGCTTCAGTGAAAAGCTGGGGGCTAGCATTATTTGTAGAAGGGGTAAAGGAAGCAAAGTCAAGCACATTTCACACAAGCAATAGAAGAAACTTCTGCTGCTCAATAATGTTCTGGCTAAATTAATTTTGGATGATCAGTCCAGCACCAGTTCTAGTGTGCAGCTGCTTTAGATGGCTGGAGAGTTAAAGGAAGCCTGATGTAGGGGTCCAGCTTATGTTGGGATTTACATGCTGAAATCCAGTGGCATTTTTCCAGATTTATGGATGTTTTCCCAATGCCCACTGTTCTGTTTCTCGCTGGAAGTGCCTTCAGAACCCTGTAAGAATAAAAAAACTGTTGCAAGCTACTGCCTCTCCAACTGAGTCTAATTAAGTTTTAAATGGAGCTGCATTTTAGCACAAAGCTGACAAAAAGCAATACATAAATTTACAGGTAAGAGTGCTCCTTTTGTGGTGCTGGGGGCTGTTTTGTTTTCTCTGATACTGCTTGGGCACTAAAGAAACCCAAACTGGTTCTCTGTGATGTACAAAAGAAGTCATGAATGGGTTTCAAGGCTGGATTTTACATAAGCACTCATGTAATAATTATCAATCAACTGTCCACCACAATGAGTGGTGTTTTCCATTTTCCTGTGATTTACATGAAAAAATGTCCAGACAAGGAATTGCTACTGCACAGGGTTAAATTGTAAAACCAGCCAGCCATCCAACCAACTGAAGAGGAGAAAAACAAGAAGGATCACTGAAAGCTTGTATGTAACCTGATAGATGTAATAAAAGAACGATATTGCGAAATTAGGACTGTTTCCAGGGTGAAAGGCCTGGGAATCTGCAAGTAAGCAGAAATGTATTTAGGGTTATTTTTAAGAGTCCTAGTGACTTAGAGTTGCACCATGGGGTCAAGTTTATAACACAGCACCTGAACAAAGTCCCCCAGTCCTCACTTTTCTGAAAGAACACAAGCCTCTGCCCTGTTCCTGTGGCCCAGGCTGTGCTTGTGTCAGGTGTTAAACATGCACTATGTCATCCTAACTCACTCTGGCCATGGAGGCACCTGATGATCCACGTGTCTGTGCCTCTGCAGCAGACAGATTAAAACCCTGCCTCCTTTTCACAGCTTTGGAGCAGTTGTGCGAGCCTCTTCTAATGGAGGTTGGCATTCTGGTGCTGTAATGGTGTTCTGGCCTTCAAAATGTTTTCAGAAGAATCAGTATTACAAGCACTTGGAGCAGTGTACATGAATTCTGATCCTGCTGACAATTCCTGGATCATTCCCATGGACATCCAGCCTGTGTTGTGTAGCAGTGATGATTGTTTTCTCTAAATGCAGTCAGACTCAAAGCCTACGGGTAGGCACAACCAGATCTAAGGGTGTTACTAACATTAGCTCTGACCCTCTTGGCCTAAGTCCACACAATTTAGATGGCTTTTACAAATTTTACTGGACTCCAGCTGCCCAAGCCCACTGACAACAAAGCCATGCAGCAATGATCATCTCACCAGAAGCAGAAGAACATGAGATGTTGGGAGAGGACCCTTCTAATCCTCATGCTGAGGCTGCTGTCACCTCCTTACTAACCCTTGGGAGGTTGATCTGGCAGAGGCTGTGCAGAAGGCAAGGTGAAAAGGAGATTTCCTGGAGGTTTGGCAGTGGTGAGAAGCGCTGGCTGATGCTGGGGCTGATGGAGGGGAAGGTGGATGGGTTCATAAGATGTGGAGGAGTGAGGCTGGGGCGTAACCAAGGACAATTCAAATGATTTGAGCATGAAAACACACCTGCACCAAGGAGTGCAGAGAGCCTGGGTGGATCTCAGATCAGCACCCTGCACTTCCAGGGGGGATTTATTTTGACTGATAACCGATCCAGTGCTCCAAATGGCTGCCCCAGAACACTTCAGGGGTTAAAAGGAATTTGCTTATCTGGTTACAACATACTTTCACTTCTGTTAATGGAACTGTTACTAGAGTGGCACGTCAGTGCCCTGGATGTGAAACCTTGATTCGGACATGGCCCATATGTTGATAACAGGTGCTGCTTGTCCTGCCTCTGCAGCTGTGCATTGCCAGAGTATGCATTGGTATGTTTGCCATGGATTCTCAGCATGAAAGATCGCAGTCATTGCATCTTGGAATTGATTTTCTTCTACGGAAAGCTGTTTGAAGCAAAAACCAATTTGGTTTGTATAAACTGCATTAGAGATAAGAAGATATCCCTCAGAGTGCACGAGATCACCTTTGAAGACATTTTCACCCACCGCAAGAAACAAGTTGCACAATAAAAAGAATTTCTTACAGCTGATCTCATCTCCACCCATCCGTGAGTTGGCTCTGAAATGAGATAAACCTATCGCCTCTAATTCAGGACAGGTGTATCATATTTCCCAATCATATTACAGAGACTAGGGAGGCCTGGTGGTGTTAGCACTGAGCATATAACCAGGATAAGTGAGGTAGCTTTATCAGTTTTGAGGGAGTGGCCTTGTAAATAAGATGCTAAACTATTCCTGCTGATCTGGAAGCTGGTCTGTGAGATTCTACCTGTGCTGCTACCCAGTAAGTAGTGGCTCTGGAGGACCATCTATGTGGCTTCCTTTTCTTTCTGGATAGAACTGGTGTCTTGTATCTTCTGTCTGATTCAGTCCTTCCAGTCTGATCCTCAGTTGGTTCCTGTTTATTCTGGTAGTGTGGTAGCCAAGCTATGGGAAGAGCAAAACAGAAGGTATGCTTTGAAGGGAAAAGAAGTGAGGGGAAAAAAAATAAATACAGCAAACTCACCACTTTTTCCTCCTTCCCTTCTCCCAGTCTCTTGGTCTTTTGAACAGGTGCCCCTGATGAGTACTAGCACTTAATTTGTAGTGTATCTAAGGGGTATCAAGGGCTTGGGAAACTACAGTGGTGTTGGACATACAGGTGGATTTGCAGTCCAACTCCGGAGCCATCCCTTCTCTTCCCTAAGCACAAGGTTGTCAGCTCCAGTTCTAAGACTGGCTATGTTTTGTGGGTCCTGTGTTGCTGCTTTTCCCTCAGCAGAAGTGTCACATTGGCTCAGGAGTACTGAGAAGTTTCTCCAAACAGGAGCAGATGGATTCCTAGCAGGAGATGCCAACTCAGGCTGTCCATGAGACTACAGGGGTAAAGACTGTGGCTGACCAGGCCTGGGGCAAGCACTGGTTGTTCTGCAGGGAACAGCGTGACATTCACAGCTGGGCTTGTTGCCTTTGATGGCAGAAGGCAAATCTTCAGTTGGTTCGGCTGCATGTAGCTGTGGAAATGAAAGGTGCCATGTTCATGTATCACAATAATTAATGGCAGTTGTTAAAAGGTGCCTGAGAACACAAGCATCCAGAAGGGAAAGGAAAAACCTGTGGTGCCTCAACTGGATTTTGTAAGAGGTTACTGGCCTGGGAAAAGAGAAAGAACACATTCTTAACCTGACTTCAACTTCTTGTGCCAAATAATGATGGCAGCAGCTGTGTGTGGGTGGGTGTGCAGGAAGGAACTGTGTGCTATCCAGTGTGTGACTGAAAAGGTCGGCCCTGGGCTGCCTTCACGTGAGCCAATGGAGGGCTGAGAGCTCTGCTTGTCCTCTCAGGTGTCCTGTGTGCCCAGCAGTGCAGGGCTCTCCTGGGCCCCGGGGGAGCCCTCTCTCCCCGGGCTGTGGATCAGGGCTGGCTGTAGGGGGATCTGTAGTGGTGTGCTGTGCCCCCCGGTTGTGCTGCACCTTTCCTCGCTGGTAAGATATTCCTGCTCCTGGGGGTCTGCTGCCAGTCCCAGCACAGCCAGGGGGAGCAGAGTTCCTTAGGTGGGAGTGAGAAGCCAGGTCTGTTCAAGCAGTCACAAGTTGTTCCTTCGAGGCTGCTCTTTGCAGGACACCTGGCTGTGCCTGGAAAGTCCTGCAGCTGTCGTCATATTATCAGCTAATTTAAAATTACTCACACAAGCCCTTATCAGTGCCTGAGACCAAAGGGTGTTAGTGGGCATAATGACAAGGAAGGTTTTATGAACCACTTCATGAAGCCAAATCCTCAGGAGCTATTGAGGCTGTAATTAGATTTCAGGATAATAAGATTTTTTTTCTTTCTTCTTCTTTTTTTCTCTCCCCTCTTTCTTTCTGGTAGCAAATCAAGAGAAAAATTGGAGCTCTCAGTTCATTCTTGTGTATTCAGAGTGTGGCTGCAGGCTCTACTCAGTAACACAAAGGGATTACGACTTGATATCAAGTAGCCTGGGAGAAGTGTGACCATGAAAGTACAGGGGTGTGTTTTGCTGTAGACCATGTGGATCCCTTATGGATGTGCCTGGAAAAGGCCTCCCAAGCCTTAGGAGCGATTAATAATGAAATCAGCTAATAACAAGATCTGCAATGTGAAGACAAAACTAGCCAGCATTTTGTTATGGGGAGAAAATGAGCAAACCAGCAGGGGACATGCTGATCGGGTCTGATTCATGTCGTCTCTATAATCTCAGCTAAAGTTTCAGCAGCCCAGGAAGATGAATTACCCACTCTAACCAACACAGGGATCAGCATGGGGTTTATTAGAAGTAGGCTATCATTTAACAATGTCAGGAGTGTATTTATTATTAAGCAGTAGACTCCACAGTCTAAATGGAAAACCATCACTCCTCCTTAGACACCAAACAAGGTATGTTCATAAAGCCAAATGGCCAATACATTGTATTGCCTGAACACAAATACACAGTCTGCTTTACTGGACCTCAGGGCTTTCAATGTTTATCTACAGACTAATAAACCTAAGTGTTTGAAGCTACTGGAGGACAAAGCTGTACACCACATGCTTGTTTTGACTCTCAAAATTCCCAAGTGACTTCACTCCAGTGAAGAAAGAAGAGAAAGAAACCAGAGAAAGAGTTCTGGGTTCAGCACAGAAGGATTGGTTAAAAGTGAATGCTTATGGGCCAGGGTACAAAACTCTCTGAAAGCAGCTCTGCTGTCTAACATTCACTGTGTACTTTCAGCTCAGAGATTGCTCAATCCTTCCCTTTTTCCTGGAGCCCAATGCCTTTGTCCATAAGAAGATCAATCAGTAAAATGTCTCGTAATACACAGTGAACATTTTGGTTTTATTTATCGCCACATTAAGATAGCCAGTATGGAAGCATGAATAATACAGTTCAAGTAAACTACCACTTAATGTAGTAACATTTCAAGCTGTATTTGTGGGAAAGGCTTGGGGCTGGACATGTTTTCAGTCCAGCTTTGCAAATCCAGAGTATTTCTGAACCAACAAACATACAATGCTCTCAACCTGTAGGATGGCCAAGGAACTCTTACATTTTTGCAAGGAGCTCTTACATTCTGCTCTTGCTGCACAGTCAAACAGCAATCACAGCAACTGTCTTCTGGTCTAAATGTGGGAAAGAGCTCCTGGGCACAGCCATTTGAGTGATGTGACTGTGGGCTGCCAAAATTGGCTTTGAACATCACAAAAAAAATCTTTTCTTTGCAATTTATGAGGCCTTATCAGCCATATTTTTAACACGTCCTCCTAATGGCCCTGTTGGGAGGTACCTTGAAATATGACAAAGTGGATTTTCAAAATTTAGAAGCCGAACTGCAGAATGAACTGAGAGCTGAGTCACAGGTGGAGCAAATACATCAGACTGATTTTTTTTCACCTATTTTTATCAGCTATCTGGGAACACCTGATTTCTGAGGTTTAAGCAATATTACAGAAATTTCTTAACATATAATATAACTTTAAATTATTTAATTTCTCGGATTACAGATTTGTGAACATACTAGACTAGAAATGCAGGATGTAGATTATGCAGAGTTAATGCTGATCTTTAAACCTGTTTTTTGTCAAAAGTTGTTTTGTAAAAAGAAAAATTAACCAGTTGACTTTTCTGTTCCTCATTATTGTCTTGCACTTGGAAAGGGAAATACCAAGTGTCCATTTGAATGTTATTTGCAGCTGGAGCCAGTCTTTGCATCTCACTCTGAGAGATACCTTTTGGTCTGGGATATGGACCTGGAGGCTCTTGCTGTAACAAGACTTTTTCAGTTCTCTTCACCTTCAGTGTTCAATTTGTCCATTCAAATTTTAAGTCCTTTTGTGTTTCATTGCCATTCCCATCAGCTGCTTCTACTGCTGTCACTGTTCCCTGAATTCCCCATAACCATTATCCCTGATCAAGTCATAAAAGCAGATATGATACCATCTCCGCAGGAATGATTTTCATCTAGGTGTGATGAATACCTCTTGCACTGCAATGGCTTGGATTCGAGCCATGCATAATTTTTGCATTAATTATGTCATTACTGTTTAATTGCTGCAATTAGCAGCATCACTTTCTCTGAGCCATCACTGTCATCAGATGGCCTCCACATTACAGCAGGATCCCACCTGTTGGGGCACCCTGTGCTGATGGATGGGGAGTCCATGTAATATCAGGAAGCTGTGCTCACCTGACCACAGGAAAGGGAGTATCTGAGCTAATGCCTCTTCTTTGTAGTGGCACCTAAAACCGTGCAAGGTGACCTGCAAAAAATGGTGCCTCCCTGAAACGTTTCTTTTTTATGTCCTTTTTCTGTAGCTTCAGATGGCTACACAAAGTAAAGGAAATATGTAATGAGATCTCAACCTGAATATTAAGGAGCCTCATAAACTCAATTTATATGCCATCATGACAATAAGTGCCACCTGGAGGTGATAGGCACGTTGTTTAGGAAATGAAGACCAGGCTGGGACTGTGTATCAGGAGGCAGACTGGTGAGAGTGTGACCACACTCTTCAAAAGCACTGTAGCTGGTGACCTCATGCACAAAGGGATTCGGTTCATAGCTGTTAGGGTGATGTTTCTGGAAGATCTGAGTGCTTCCTACCATCTGGTGAAAATGTTAAATAGTGGACTAATGACAGGAGTGTCACCTGGGAGTGCTTTTGGAATCTTCCCCCACCTAACCCCCTGCTGCATGTGCAGGGCCACTTGTGGGAGACCTCAGGGAGCCCTGTCAGGATGAGCCAGATGGAAGCATCTCACAGGCAGCCATGAGACCCTCTGCTTTCATCTTACAGCACCAGTTGTTACACCTCCAGGCCACATCTTTACTGTTTCTGACTTTTTGAGGTAAAATGTTCAACATTGCTTCTTGTCAGTCTTCTGCACTAAATTAAAATCCATTTGAGATAATGTCAGCGGGTTGGCAGTGCAGCGGGTTTAGGGAAGGGGCTTCAGCTATAACACCTGGAAAAAGCTGCTGGGGCTGGGGTACACTCCTGATATTAGACGAGTTCAAAAGTCTGCGTTCCACTCTGCAGAGGAAAGGGCTTGTTTCCCAGAAGTAACCACTCTTCCAGTAATCTGACCAACCCGCGAGAGGTTATGG
Organism: Bombycilla garrulus; assembly: GCA_013400315.1. Lineage (NCBI taxonomy): Eukaryota > Metazoa > Chordata > Aves > Passeriformes > Bombycillidae > Bombycilla > Bombycilla garrulus. The sequence continues at coordinate 911,358 of VXBU01014124.1, forward strand.
AAATTAAAGCTGCATTTCCTTGTTCAGAAGCAAGATTAGCTCTTTGAGGAGAGTCATATTTTGCACTGTGGCTGTTGGGCTCGGGAGGCTCCTGACTCTGTGACTTTCAGGTCTCCCATTCAGTGTTAAGCTGTCTGCTAACAGCACCATCAGCCCTCATTACTGCACAATATCCTTCAAGAAACAAACCCTGGTATCTATTTAGCAGCAGGACATTCTCATCCAGAAGTGTTCTACCTTAAGACACTCTGCCTTAAACAAGGGTCAGCCATCCTGCCAAATGCATAAAATTCACTTTACCCAAACACTTCTTTTGAGTAAAAGAGAGACAAAAATTAATTTCTTGAATTGTTTTTAATTCTTAGTGAATTTTTACCTTTTTTTTTTGTGTGTGTG
>VXBU01014124.1:911806-965723 GCA_013400315.1 Bombycilla garrulus
TTTTTTTTTTTTTTCCTTTTCCAATGGCTATAGCCCTGCTGGGAGTTCATATGATTGTTGCATTCATTTGAGCTTGCTTACACAGACAAAACTCACTCAAGCACAATCACTGCTGATCACTCTGCAAGTGGGAATGATGATGAGGTGACAGTTCTATGGGCTCAGTTTCATGGACATAAACTATCTTCTTTGGCTGGAAGAGCTGCCTGGGGAGGAGTTCAACCTTTTCGTGTTTGTTTCAAGCTCTAAGGAAGAAAGGCAGCAATTACAGAACGTGGCTTTAGGTCACTTTAAGTCACCCAGTGATGAACATTTATGTCACATATTACCAGCTTTATAAACTGCACTGTTCTGTGCCAGTGGTTACCCACTGTATAGGTAATTGTAAAACAAACTCCATATTCCAATTGACACCCTTTCTAATTACATCTCACCTTCATTAGGCTATTAAAGTGATAAATGCTAGCAATTACATTGAACTCCAGTGAAAAGCCTCTGTCTGTGCCTTGCCCTGACTGTGGTGTGACTGATTTGCCCAGGAGCCCGGCAGAATTCTATCAGTGGAGCCAAGCTCTGAACAAAACAACCCCAAAAAAGGAAAAAAAGCCACATTTTTTTTTTCCTGAAAAACAGTTCAGCTGATTAAGAGAGTACGTGATGCCAAAGTCCATGCCCAGCACGGCTGGCTGGGGCCGATCCACCAGCCACTAGCAGCAGCTTCTTCTCATTTTAATTAGATCTCTGCAGGAGGGGGAAGAGTGAGTGGCTCTGGCATGTGCTTCAACATGGCATAAGGTGTTCTCATTCAGCACTGGTGGCTGTTCTGTGGTTGTCCGTGGTGCATTTTGGCCTCCCATGTTCTTGCACAGGAGGTCTCCCTCACGTGAAGGGACAGGATTCCTGGGATAGGCACGGATGGACAGATTTGATCTGTGTGTGTGTAGGATGTAAATGTGCATGGTCACCTGTGTTCTAGCTCAGGTGTGGTCTCTCCCTGAACGGGGTGGGAAGACAAAAAGCTGCTTTCTGTCAAGACAAGGCTGGGATGTGGCACAGCGTGGATGGTGGGGGAAGCCGTCAGGAGGATTCCCAGGTGCTGAGCTGCCCTGTGTCAGGGGTGGCCTGGCCTTCCTCCCTCCCTGGCAGCCCCTTCTAGAGAGCCAGGGAAAAGAGCTGGTGAGATTTGGGGTGTGGGTTTCTCCCTGTAGGGTGATTTGAGGGCACAGAGGAAATAGGGAAGGGGCTTTATTGTTCCAGTGGGCAGCAGCACCTCCTCCCAGCCTGATGTAGGGAAGGAGTGGGGGGGACTCCCAAATGGGAGCCTTTCTGTGTGGTCAGGAAGCGGGACACAGGGTTTGGGATCACCCTGCAGGTCTGCCTGGTTTCCATCTCATAGCAAGTTTAATTTTAAATCCTCACAATGCTTTGTTACAGCCACACATGAATTTCAGTGGAGACAGCAGCCAGCCACCGCAGGAGCAGATGTTTCTTTTCCTGAAGGCTTGAGCCAACCACAGGGATGGAGTGACAGGGATTTGTATTTCTTTTTAAATAAATATGATAACTTCTGCAGATTTTTTCCTGAGGGTTCCTGCAGGGCAAGTGCTGTTACTGCCAAGAGCATACCCTGAGCTTGCCCAACTCCTCAGGGATGGTTTCTTGGGGGCCAAACAACTGGGGCTTCCTACGAATAACATGTTTGCCAGAAAAGGACAACCAAAGTCACCTCCTCTTATCATTTCTGATCTTTGTATGGACAGATTGAGGGCTTCTCAAATGCAGTTTGTCTGTCTGAAATTATTTGCTGAATATGGCCATTAGTCATTTTTGATTTATCAATTTTTCAGTCTGTGAGCACCTCGAAGTGAGGTATTTGAGATTCACAATCCTGGCTGTGCTGATATGTTGATTAGCTGGTCTGAATGCATTGAGGTACTTGATGTGTTTCTACTTTGTGACTAAAATGAGTGTGACCTTAAAATGTTTTGTACTACTAAAATTAATAAGCCATTAAAATCCTTAGTAGTTGTCCTATGCCTTAAAAATATTATCCAGAGCTGGGAAGGAACAGCTGTGGGTGGCTTATTGACAAATGATAGCAGTGAACTTTCCCCCAGCCTATTTTAACAGGATTGCTTTTTGATCTGTACATTTCCTTATCTGAGTGAGTATCTTGCAGAAAAAACTTTAGTAGAGCTATCAGATTCTGTTTTATTATTTCTTCTATTATACCAGAAAAAAGACAGAGGTGAAAGGGGATAATTTGTTTTGGTATGGATGCCTTCTCTAATAAGGACTGTTTCTAGCAAAGCTTTCTGCATTTCATTAGCTACAGGCTGGACATTGCACTAGTGCGTTGATGTGGAAATTTTGTGAGTTTTCACCCAAACGATAGAAACTCCATCTGTTTTCAGTGACTTGTGCTACACAATGTGAAATCTGTTTTCTGTGGCTATTTTTCGTGACTGAAATATTTTCTTAGAATACACTTTTGAATATATTCTTGCCAGTAAAATTATTTAGAGTGCATTTGTAGAAAAGTAACATGGAGCTAGCAGGAGCCTGGAAGGAAAAAAAAAAAAACCAAGAAGAAAACAAGCATTTTATAAAGAGGAAAGATAATTTCTCTGAAAAACAGCACAGATTTTAAAGGCGTCTTCCACTGAATAGCAGCCTGGTGACCTCAAACAAGGATGTACACTGTTCTGAAAGGCACTCTCTCACTGCCACCACCCAGTCCATCAGTGCCACCATCCCCAGCCCCTAGGGATAAGTTCTCTGGGTCACTGGGGGAAGAGAGAGAAAAATCAATGGGAGATGCCTGGTTATGTGCAAGGGTGAAGTTCATACCTGGTGTAACTTTCTGTGAAACCAAAGGTGCTGGTGCTTGAGTCTGGGGCAGAACTGCCCGTGGCCCTGCCCTCCCTGCTGCCTCAGCCACAGGGGTGGTTGAGGGTGTTTGTGAGTGGTTTACTCGATCAGGAATAAACAGATGTGTGTGTGAGTCAAACCCCCAACACCTACCTCAGACAATGACAGCGGCACGAGTCAGCAGATTGTGTTCCTGTGTTTTGGCAACACCCAACTTGCTGCCCATGAGGAACCCAACCCCAGGTAACAGCAGGTAGAGTCAGTGGACCTGGTCATTGCAAATATTTACTTTTCAAGCACTTTTGACACAAATTTTAGTGAATGGCCTTGCACAGATGCAGGTGTGACATAGCACCTTGTGGAAACAGGGAAATGTGGGCTTTTCTTCTGGTCTGAAAGTAACCCTAAAAGGTTGCTTTTGTTGGCTAGCAAAGCTGCGCTATTACTGATTCAGCAGATGGCAGTTTGCAGATGCCCACCCCCTCCAGCCTGGATCAGATACCTTCTTCAGGGCAGAAAACAAGTTTGTGGTATGGGCACATGGCTCTTGGCCTCAGGGGCAGACTCGGGCCGTTGGCATCTCCTGTGGTATTCAGCAGTAGGGATGAACCCTCAGTGTTTGTGGCTTGTTCCTGAGGTGGCCATTGACCCCAGGCAGGGCGAGGGTGCTGCTGCCTTGTCTCAGAAGATGTGCTCCAGGCTACACTGAAGTTATTGGATTATTCTGTCAAAGTGACTGGCCTTTGGGTTAGATCCTGGAGCCAGCAGGCACCTGGGTGTGGTTTTATTGAGAAATCCAGGCCTTGAGCTAATCCCTGGTTAGAGAAACAAGATTTTTCAGGTGTGTTTCTGAGATGGACTCTTGAATTATATATAGGAATTAATTTTCCAACTAAATGGTTTCTGATTTCACTTTAGATTGTCTCTCTGTGAATGTTTTACCAGTAGAAGTTTTGCTCTTCCTGCTCCCTGTTAGAGAGGTCTAAGCTGCCTCTAAACTGCCACCAGAGGTAAAGCGGCAAAGAAAGGTGAAGGTGTGTACTTCAAAGGAGGGGGAGTTAAAAAAAGTGACTGTATCTGCACTGGAGCTCTGTGGCCTGTGTTGCTGACCCGGTAACACAAGTAGAACCAAGGCATAGAAATCTTCATAATACATAATTTTTATTGTAATCACTTGGCTTTTCCACAGCTCATAACCATGCCCGTTAACAAAATGCCCAAGAGACTTCTGAAGTCTGTTAAAAAAAAAATTAAAGATTAACTGTTCTGAAACTTCCTTGTGTTTTTATATACTCAATAGTTAAAATACAGTAAAATTATTTTAATCATTCCTCATCCTGACACGAAATAATTGTTTGTTCTTACTGTTTGGATTAGAGAGGTCTTTGAATATCTAGTCAAAGGATCAAAGTCTTACTGTGTGAGGCACTGTACACACATAATAAATCTGTGGCCCCGAAGAAGCTGCAGGATGGGCTATTTTTCAGTTTTTGTCTCCCAGCAATGCAGTGATGTCTTTTCCCTCTCTCTTTCTCTGACAGTCCAGTTATTTAGTGCAAAACCCATCTTTGTGATTTCCTCCAGAGATGCTGCAATGCTCTGTGTAGCCCATAGTTAATAGGCGAGGAGCTAGTGCTTTGGCAGGAGGATATAAAGGGAGTGGAGAAGAGGAAGGTAATTCTTTGTTCTAGGAATCCGATCCATCACAGCCCACGGTATTTCCTGCTCAATACCACTCTCTGTCACTCACTGGGGCATATATTGGGTCAAACACATTATGGTTTGATTCTCCAGCTAATGGCCACAGAGGCCTGGTGTCAGTATGCTGCAACAAGCACAGTAATTGAAATTCAGACTGCAGGAGAGAAAAGGCTTAGTCTTCATTTTAGCACATCACCCACTTGCTTATACAGAGTTTTCTCCTGGATGCAGTAAACAAGGGGCTTGATTCAGCATTGCCCCGAAGTCTTATCCCATATTAGTAAAAAAAATATGACAGTACACAGAGATCCCAGCACTGATTGTTTTTAGTGTCAAAGTGTCTCATCTTTTTGCTCTGGAGAACAAACTTTTGATGGCTCACTGTGGCAGAGTCAAGGTCCCTGATTAGTTCCTGGGAGTTGCTAGATTCGTGTTGCCTTTTCCATTAGTGAGTCAGGAGAGCTGCTTCATTCAGCTCTGCTCTACTCTCACTCCCTTTCTGCATCTCCCTGTGGCTCACCAGCATCAGAGTAGCTGGAGGAAATCAGATACCTGGGAGAGGGACAAGACTTTTCTCACCAGGTGGGCTGAGAGGTGGGATGTGACTTCTTCTCATTCAGCTCTTGCTCCATCTTAAACCCTCTCTGTTATTAGTGTTCATATAGTGAGATTAGTGATTTGATCTGGGATTCTCTAATAAGCTCAACAAGTTTAAAATCAACAAGTTCTGTTTCAGAAAAAGTTGAAATTTAAAAGGCACCAGGAATTGAGGCACTGCCATGTTGTTTTCCACTATCTTTACTCTCTTGGGTGCTTCCCAGCATAGTATTGTGCCCATTCTTCTTACCTCATTGGGAATCAATCTCTTCCAAGTCTGTCTCACCCTATGGCTGGTCTTGCTGAGCCTTGTCCTTTCCTAGAGTCCTTCTTACCCTTCAGGCATTGCCTTGCGTTTTACACGTTTTTGCTGTATGGAATAATTTTCACCGAAGTCATCCTCTGTAAATTACCTGAGACTCTACCCTTTTTACAGTCTTGTATATTGTGACCTGTTTCTATCCTGTGACTATTACACATAGCCTCGTGTGTTTGCCCATGGAATTAGAGAGTTTAGCTCTTCCTCCTCCTTCAAGAAGAAGGAAGCATTTAGAAATGTAGTGCAGTTTGGCTGGATAAGTTAAAGGCAGTGTCTGATGTGCTTCCTTAATACATTGTAGAATATAGATAATCAGTGAAGAACATTAGTTGAAATGTCAATGAAAAGTGACAGAAACATTCACTAGGGACCATATGCTATTCTCTGCACTGGCATCTCACTCTCCATACATGGCTCTGAGCCCTAACTAAGTGCCTTATCTAGCTATTTAAGGTATTTAATTAATACCTCAGATAGAGTACCAATCCTCATTTTTCCATGTACTGATAGAGGAGAGCAAAGAGAGCAGCCCTGTTATCAGAGCACACCGTGCAGCTCTGAGAGGAGCCTTTCATCCTGACGAAAGAGCTCAGGGCTGGAGCTTCTCTGAGGCAGGAGAAGGGAGCCAGCTGCCAGCACAGTGTGGGGACAGAGGAGGTCACAGTGCAGGGTCAGCCTGGGAAAGGTCGTCGCAGCTGCCACGCCCGTGCTCTGCAGGCCTGTGGCAACCAAGTGGAAAAGGAGAGCAGAACTCACAAACCCTTTCTTTTCAAGGGAGCTGCAGTGTTATGCTCCTCTGTTAGTCCATGCAGGTCACAGCTGGCTCCCCACAGCCCTTGGGAAGCAGAATTTGGGGGGGCAGTTTTCTCCATCAGGGATTTGCATGTTTGAACCCAGTGTAAGCCCTGATGCTGTGATGCTCAGGATGGCTGCCCCCGGGAGGGCACCACTGGGCCGTGTGCCTCAGATTTTCCGCTTGTGCTCTAAAACTTCACCACTTGATTTTTGCTTCTCTTTCAGCCTGGATGGGATTCAGTCTTTCACGTGACCTAGAGCACCCACCGGAGCCATACTGCAAAGGAACACGTGCTCTCCCGTTCCAAGTCTGTATAGTTATTAAAACTTCATCCTGGTAAACCCCTAAACTCTTTCTATACAAGACCTTCTTGTTGTTTCTTCTTCCTTCCTCTCTTGACAGCAGGCCTTAGCAGCACAACTGTCTCAGATACTGGAGGAGACCACTTCTGTCTGGAGCTTTTCTCCATGGATTTGCCATACTTCCTCTGCCTTTCAAACCAGAAGTTGTTGCAAAGGGTCCTGTAATTTCGAGGAGCTAGGCTAGAAATAAAGACATCTCTACTTATGTAGTAAAAATGGCCAAGTTCCTTTATTCTGCTGGGCACCTGCCTTAAATATGATGAAATAGTTGACATTCCATTCTTGAAGAAGAATCTAGCTAATGGATTACATTGTCCTAATTTGTCTATAAAACATTTTATAATTGGTATAAGCTTACAAAAACAGAGATTAGACTATTTTACCTGTGTCACAGTTTCAGGCCTTTACAGGCCCCTTCAGGCCTTTTATAGGCCTTTGTTAAACTAACTTTTAGGTTAAATCTAAGCTGTCCAAGCTCCTGGTTAATAAACAGTCTCTTTACAAGAAATCATATTCTCCTTTGGTTTTGGGCTGAATAAATATAGTCTCCAGACTAAGCTGAACTGCCCTCTTTATGGGAAGTGCTTTGCTTTTTACTTGTGTCAGTCAGATGAGCAAGTTCAGATGCATCTGTTTACAAAGTCATCAGGATGAGAAAACTCAGGCTGGTGGTGTTTTAGATTCTTTGACTTTTTTACTCTCCCAACCTGTGATGTGGGCAAGTGCTGATGCTGTTACAACAGCTGTGAAATGACTCTTCTCATGACCAAAACAATTCTTAGAAAGAGACCAAATGGATCTCTGGTGGGTGGGGTACAAAGTGTGGACTGCTTTTTTCAGAGGAAAAGCAACTGGTTTAGGTACTCTGCATATTCCAGGGAAGCAGCATGACCCTGGGAGCCTTGCACCATGCTCCTGGGGGCTGCAAGGAGAGCTGCCTGCTGTCCTGTCCAGAAGGCAGAAAAGATCTGCACCACTCTTACCTAACATGGTAACTGAGGTGAACATAAATTTTTTCTGACATTACCATCAGATCTGTAGGTATCTCACCATCCTCTTTTGAGACAGCCTTTCTTTTTAAATTGCCTAGGTACTTTGCAGGTGTATATGCTTGGGTACTACTGCTTCAGGAGAGGTCACCTCTGCTGGACCAAAGGAAGGTAAAGTCAGAATCATCAAAAACATATGATTTCTGGTTTTCCTAATGTTTTAAATTTGTAGGAATTTGGAATTTGGAGTTGTTAATTTGAGATATTGTTTCAGTTTCAGTTATTTCAATTTCTCCTTCTATGGCATTATTTGTGTTTAGTGGAACCAGTATGTTCAAACAATGGCCAACCCTGTCAGCACACAGCACAGTTACTGTGTGGGGGAGAAGCTCCACCAGCACTGCTTAGAGGACAAGGCCAGGGTGTCATGTTGTGACTTCCAGCCAACTCATGGTCTTATTTCCCCTATGATGGTATTATGGTTTGCCATAATTTAGCTTCAGATCCCTCTGCAGTGATTTGGATATTAACCCCATTTTCAGGTTTTAGGTATGTGCTGAAGGATGTGGAATCCCAGAGGAGCTGTCTGGCTCATCTCGTCGCAGCCCTTAATTTCCCCACATGTTGGATGTCTTGTGAGAGTGAGGGGGAGAGGTGGACAGCAAGGAGGAAAGGTGGAATGCCAGCAGTGCACCCTTGTTGGCACCTTACAAATGGCAAGATGTCAAGGAAAAGGAAGCTGTGCTGTGCAATGCAGGTCAGTAGTCAGCAAAGACTGTGGCGATGACTGGGAACCTCAAATGTTTTTAGTAAGCTGTCAGAATGATCTGCAGACCAAGGATTCTCCTTTAGAGGATGGCGGGAATGTTTCTGGAAAACAAACAAATGTGAGACTGTTTCAATCTGTTCACACCAAGACAAAAACAAAACAAAAAAGTGTGAAATATATTTTCTCATACCCACAGGGCTTGAATGGGGCTGGAGACAGAAATGACAAATAAGGGCTAATATGCTGATGAAAACAAGAGCTTCATTTTGATGTGGCTTCCATAGAGGGCTGTTTCTGAGACCCAAAAGCTGCATATGAAGAGGTAGATGAGCGAGACACCAAGGAGAGGGGAATAAAAGCGCTCCTTCACTTACCTTTCCAAACAGTTGCTAGCAAGGTTTGGTAAAGCAAAACAGCAGTGCTATGACCAGACTGGAGTCCCTGTCGCTTGCAAAGTGATGTCATGATGGCTCTGTTTAAAAACTGTTTTGATATTACTCCTGGTGATAGGATGGACTTATTGTCATTGAGAGTTTCATTGCCGGCTGCTGAGGGGCCAAAGGTTTGTAGAGGTTTTGTAGAGAGTATACAAAGTGCTATCATATTCTGTTCCTCATTCAAATGAAAAACAAAGTCCAAAATTTCCTGGGAAATCACATTCTTAAAAAATAATGGCAGACGGACTGCAGAGAGCTATTGCAATAACACCTGAAATCTTTTTTACATTGCAATGTTAAACCTTCTGGATAATTCAGAGATGAGCCTGAAGTGATGGGGTTTTCATAAGCAAAAGTTGCAACTATGGCAAAATCAGAATGGAGCCCAATGGCATTATTGAAATGTTTGTGTCTTTCTCCTGGTGAAAATTCATTGTTAGTGTCTTTCATGTTTGACAGAATTGCATTTTTCTGAAGGAAAAATATTCCACTGGGAAATTCTAGTGCTAATGTGGGTGTCAGTAGCAGCCTGCCTATTTTTTTATTTTTGTTTTTATTCTCGAAGAATTCCCACTGTGGTTCTGAAGTTGGTGGATATTTCTTCTGAAAATAGGGCTCTGGAGAGAGATATTTTTCAAACCAAATCCCCCCTCCCCCAAGTGGCAGTAGGATCTAGCTCTGTGGATTCATTATGTACTGTTAAGCAGCTGCCACATTTCACTCCGGCAACAGTTGTACTTCATTTATGAGCAAAATGATTCATATGTGAATATGGCAAAAGTGCTGCAGTTCGTGGTGAATTTGCACTGAGGAGCAGCTCGTGGGTGAGGATTGGGTAAAAACAGATGCTGAAGTAGGACTTTGTTACTTGCATGATAGTTTTTACAGTCATAAAAGTTTATGTTTTAGAAGGGCAGGTCCTGCCAGAAATAGCAGTGCATAAACACAGAGCAAAGGAGCTTGTTTATGACTAATATTAATCATAGCTTCCCTGCATCTTGTGTACGAGAAGCAAATAAATAGTAACACTTGACCTATATACAAAATTATGAATGAGGAAATGAAATGGATTGATAGTATTCTTACATTCGTCCCATAATGCAAAAACAGTAGGATGCCCAATCACTGCAGCAAATGTGACAATGATTGAAGGATGATTCCTCTTTTCCACAAAACCTATTTGCGTTCACTACCCCGGAAAATTTCCCAGCCTGTTTCTTTTATTTACCATTGTGTAAATTAGGAGCCTTTCTGCTAAAAAGAGTGTGATCTTCACAGGGGTAAGAACAGCAGAAGTAAGAAATTAAGGCATATGTCTGAAATGTTGCAAAAAATAACAGTCTTAATACTTCAGTGCAGAAGCTCTGTGGGTGGAGTGAGGAGAGTTCCCTTACTTAAGGCCAAGGCTTCCACTAGCACTTGGGCAAAGTCATGCAGTTCCTCCCCACACAGCTTTGGAAGATGATGCAAAACTTGCTGCTTCAGACAAGCTGCTGGTTACTGTGCTGGTTTTAACTGGCTTGGAGTTAATTTCCTTTACAGTGGCTGGTATGGGGCTATATAGTTACAGTTACAGTTTGGATTTGTGCTGAAGCCAGTGTTGATGACAGAGAGATGTTTTTGCTTTTGTTTAGCAGTGCTTGCTCACAGTCAAGGCCTTTTCTGCTCCTCACCCACCCGGCAGTGAGCGGGCTGGGGGTGCACAAGGAGCTGGGAGGGGACAGATCCAGGACAGCTGACCCCCACTGACCAAAGGGACATTCCACCCCACAGGGCATCATGTTCAGCATAGAAAGCTGGGGGAAGAAGGAGGAAGGGGGGACATCTGGAGTTGCTGATTTCCCAGTAACTGCTCTGTGTGATGGAGCCTTTCCTTCCAGGAGATGGCTGAACACCTGCAAGCCCATGGGAAGTAGGGAATTAATTCCTTGTTTTGCCTTCCTTGTGCACATGGCTTTTGCTCTGCCTTTTGAGGTGTCTTGCCCTCAATCCATGAGTTTTTTCACTTTTACTCTTCCAGTTCTCTTCCTGATCTGGTGTTGAGGAAGGGAATGAGCTGACATCTGCAGTTAAGACCATGACATCCATCCGGAAGAACAGTCTACCCTCAGGAAAGCCAGGCAAAGAGGATATATATGTGCTTAGTTCAAAATCTATTTTAAAAGAGCCCTTGTGTTGTGCAAATTTTTGTCTGTGTGCTTTTATCCCAAGGTAGAGAGGAATAAAGATTCACTAAATTTCAAGAATCTGTGATGCAGAAATCTGTGGTGCCAGCTGAGACCTCACAAGCCATGTTGGCTTCACAGAAAACCTGAGTTCAACAGCACTTGTTGGTATTTGCCCTCTGGCGCCAGTACCCAGTGAAAGAGGAAGCTGTTGGCCCTAAATAAAGGGGCCCTCCTTTATTTGGGGTTTAAGCCCAAACCCTGAGGACAACACAGAAGCAGTTTTGAATTTTTAGTGATCCTTCAGCATATTTTGCTCATGAGTAGATTAAACCGCAAATCTACCCTTAATGTCCTTGCTCTGCAAAAGCAAACTTAAGTCAGGGGAATTGCTGGCGGCCTGCCACAATCTCACAAGGTACCACTGGAAGAAAACACCCAATGCACAGCCCTGTGCTTTTTACTCAAATCTTTCTATCCTTCTGGGGTTCTTTTTTGGGTTTTTTTTTTTTTCTTGCAGGTTTCCACAGACACTTAGGACAGCAAATAATCCCAAGGCTCATTACTGCACATAAATCCCTCAGCCTTCTGGGTTCCCTTCTCTGGAGCCACTGCGAAAATGGACACATCAATACAGCCTTCTGCAGAAGAGCTGACAATCCCAAAATGGGCTCATGCTGCAATAACTGAAATCTCCTGCCAGGTTGGTGATGGGCCTTTCTAATCAACTTTGCAATGAATATTTCTTAAATCATGTTAATCCACCATTTAAGCAGAGATATCAGTTCCAGACAATGAATCACCATACCTGGAGGGGGATATACCTGCCGTTTCCCCAGAGAGGAGGCGATTAACAGCGCGCCTGCTGTCAGAGGAGCCGGCAGCTACGGCATTTATCACCTCGCAGCTCCTTTGCTGCAATGAAGGAAATCTTTGCTCCCTGCTTCTGGTGCAATCAGCTTTTATTTATGTAGTGGTTATGGAAAACAGCTCTTAAAGGAAAACTGCACCTGTTTTGCCCTCTGAGGCAGATTTTGCTGTAATTTACATGGATGCATTTCCTATTAGAGTTTGCTAAATGCCAGGATCTCGTGAGGAAGTGAAAGCCCTTAAATATGAGCAGGCAGAGTGCAGTACCCAGCTTTCAGACCCACAGAACTATAGTAAACACTGATGAAGAAGATGAACTGTCTTTTTCATGAGCACTTTTATGTTCTCATCTCCCGTAGCTCCTAGGAACCAGCTGCTATGTGAACTGTTAACATCCCAGCTCAAAGAGACTGCAGATCAAACAGAAACTCTTGTTCTGGGGAAATTCCTGAGCCCAGGTGATTGTAGGATAACTTTGGATAAGCAAAGAACTATGGATTGGTAAGTTTTTCTTTTAATCCCCAAATTAAACTTCATGAACATTCACTGCAGAGTAACTTTTCTTTTCATGAACAAGCTGTGGTACCTTGAAAAAGAGAGGGTAATTTCTTGGGTCTTTGAATTGCACTCCAGCTCAAAGCAGGTTGACTTCTGAGTTAGGTGATGCTGCTTATGTCCTTGTCCACGTGAATATCTCCAAGGGTGGAGACACTCCAGGCTCTCTGGCCACCTGTGCCTTGGCTGAGCCACTCTGAAGATCTTTCTTGTCTCCAGCCTCATGTAATTTTCCTTGCTGCTCCTTGTGCCTGTTGCCTCTGTCCATCTGCTGTGCACCTTCAAGAACAGCCTGTCTCCACCTGCCCTGGAACTTTTTGGAGAGTGGGAGAGTGCAATTAGGTGTCCCTCCTGGCAGAGCGGACAAACTCTCTTGCTCTCTTCTCTCACATCGTGTGCTCCAGCCCCCTGACCATCCTGGTGGGTTTCTGCTGGACTTGCTGCACTTTCAGTGCCCCTCTTACACCTGCCAGCCCCAAACTGGGTATAGCACTGCAGATATCATCTCAAAAGTGCTGTGCACAGGGGAAGGGTCCCCTGCCTTGACCCACTGTCCTGCAGCTCTTACAGGGTGCTGTTGGTTTGCTTTATTGCAAGGTTGCATTGTTGTCTCTTACTCAGGTGGCTGTACACCAGGACCTTTATTCAAACACACATTTGCAGGCTATAGGAATTCACTTAGGATTGCTGCCAGGGAGTGTTGCCTGAGAACATGCTGCCCACATTCCCTTGAATTCTGGGCCTCTATCTCAGTTTGGTCTCCCAAAAATAGAAATTTCAATTTTTGCTAGATACTCTTTAATTATTTGGTTTTGGGCTTTAGCATGGAGGTCAGTCCCCTCCTAAATAAAAAGATAAGTTCTACTTCCTCAGGCAGTCCTGGAGGCAGTGAGCTGCCCAAGTGAACTGATGTGGAATTTAAGTAAGAGCCCAGCATAAATGCTAACAAGCATTGGCCCAAAAATATCTGCTGCTTTTAGCGCTGCAGAAAGAATGACACGCACCTCTGATATCTTGTCTTGTGATGAGTCCTGCCAGGCTGTGCCTGGATCCAGCTTGATTACTGCATTTCCTGTTGGTTTGAGGAGGAGGAAAACAGATGAGAGGTGCAAATAAACCTGTTTTCCTCTAAGAATAACGGCAGCTGAAGCCACAGGATGCTGTCCACAAACGTCGGTCGATAGACAATTCATTGTGCATGGCTAACAGAAATGTGTGTGAACATATCTTTACGTACATGTGTTTATCTTCATAGTGTAATATCTATATGAAACTATTACACCCCAACCAGATTGGCTGTTGAACTTCAACTCGGTTACATTTACTCAGGGCGTGGCAAAAGTTTCCCTATAAGGAGAGCAGGGACGGCGCCAGCCCGTGTGTCTCTGTTGGTGTTGGCCGGAGTTACGCCGGAGGCGCTGCAGGTAAAAAACATCCCTTTGCTGTTTTATTTAGCACAAGATGAAGCAGCTGAAATACAAGTAATAGGGCTGGAAAAGCACCACAGACACATTGAGAGGGATTTGCCTTGAAGAGACAGAAGAAATTAGGATCCTATCCTTAACGTTACCCGGAGGGAAAGAAAAGACGAATCTGCCATCCTAGAAAGAGCCTCCTCTGTAAAACGGTAAGTTGTCAGAAGTAATTGGATCAAGTGGGAGTGGAGATTCTAAGATGAGGAGGATTCTTTAGTTACTGTAGGCTGCTGTTAAATGAGGTAGAAAAAAGGTATCTGGAACTGTCCTGTGCTGTGTATGCAAAATGAGAAGAAAATTGACTTAATAAATAGCCAGAAGGGAGTACTTCACAGGCTGTTTGGAGCAGAAGGTCGTGCAAGATGCCACCGGGAAAGTAATCTCCTGGAGGGGTGCCAGAGTGCCTGGCTTTGGTTTTGATTTTCTGTGGTTCTCAAGGCTTTTGCGAATGGTGTGTACAAGGAGCTGCTGGCCATCTGGGTTTGGGACGCCCACGTTCTGGTCCCCACACTGCCTCCTCAGCTTGCTGTCTCTGACTCTCATTTGGTTTTTCCTCTGAATGCTAGGAGAGATAATAAATTCACACTTTCGTTCATTATAAGATAATTCTGGAACTGAGTCCCTGAAGTTTTTACAATGCTTAGTACGTGAATGACAGGATCTTAGAGGAAAGAGTGCTGCCGTTACTGTAGCATATATTGAATATTATAGGGAGATTAAATGTACTTTGATAGTTTGGAGTGTTTGAGAGGAAACAGGTGAAGAAGGGCTACTGGCTTTTCAGCTCTTCTGGTACTCTTTGTTGTGTTTGAGAAAATGAGTTGGTTTTTCTAAAGTACAGAAACTCAGCTAAGCCAACATATAATGGAAATGTTTTGAGAAAATCAGTGGAGAGGAGAAGGTTCAGCTATGAAGTACGCATGGTTTCTAATTGCCAATTTCTACTTTCTACTCCGTGAAAAATACAAAGCCTTTGAAGAAAATGATGTCTGTTCTGTGACATAAATCTTTAGGCGAGGTGTAATTAGCTGTCAGTAGCATTTGCCACCATTGAGTACCTGATTAGAGTCCTGGCTTGACATCTTTCCTGAATGAAAGCTGGAGGGAGACAGGACACACCTCCACTGCTGCCTTTCAAGCTGTTCAGTGCAGAGAATAGTGGCTGCTTGGGTTTCCCCCATGGATTTCTGCAGGAGTCGCCAACCTTTTTGCCTTGCTATGCTCAGAGACTCCGATTTCCTTCCCATCCCTTCCAACTGGATCACTTGATCTTTTTTTCCTTCTCTCTGTAGCTTTTCCTTTGCTTACCTCCTCTCCCTCCTTCTTTGCTGTTTGTCCCTTTCTCAGGGACAGATAATATGGACGTTCCTCTGCTGAGAAGGAAATGGAACCAAAAAAGTTCAGCTGGTGCAAAGTTGGGTGTGATTCTCTTCTCCATTTCAGATAAGTAAGTGTGTTGAAGGAGATCCCAGAACTAAGTAAATGTTTGTTTAGCCCCTTCTGAGTCTTTACTTCCTTCTGAATAATAATTTATTTCCTTAGTTGAGTGGCAGTCTCTTTGCTTTTATTTAGAGTTTGGCAATATGTCTGAACCAGCTTTCGTGAGCATTTGAAATCCCTCCCTCTCTGCTTCTTGTGGCAGGGAGCAGAGCAATATCTCCAATATGCATTCCATTATAACTCTGTGCCCTGAAAGCCTTTCTGGCTCTCAAGGTCAGTAACAGAAAGAAGCTCCCCAACCAAGCAGGCAGCACTCAGCTTTAACAACTTTTGTGATCTTTGCTGTTGCTGACAGACCCGAGGGAGAGCTGTGGCCAGGATTCAGGATGCTGCTCCTAAAGTGGGGGCCATCAGAGCATGTTAGAGCAGCCAGGACCCTGCTAGCCGGGTCCTGACCCCATGGGCTGCCTGCAGAGGGACATGGGTGGGTGTAGAACTCGTGTGCCTGTGCTGATGAAGATATTCCTGCAAGGGAATAGTAGTTAAGTGTGTTATTTTCCTCAGTCTGGTTGCTAATTTAATCCTGATATGTTCAACAACGTAATTAAACACACACACACACATGCTAAAAACTCTTGTTCTCTGTCAGAAGAGAGGGAACGCGTGTCAGACCCTGCCTTCAAGCTCTGTTAATTTTAATTTGAGTTTTGGAATTAGTAATCAGTTTTGCTGGAACACTGTTTCAAGAAATAGATCTTAGCATGCACGGAGCCTGGGCACAGTTTCAAATGAGTATTTGTTAAGAAGCCATTCCCTTGTCGTGTTATGGTACATTACATGAGATTTATTTCCATTGTATTAAAAAATGCAAACCCAAAGGGAATGCTCTCTCTTCTTGTTGGCTGAGGGTGGTTTCGGATTTTTTGTGGGGCTTTTAATTAAAACAATGAGATGCAAAACCACTTATTTGTTTAGGCTGTTGTTACCATGCCAGGAGGGTAAGTGACTTGAAGCACTGAGAAAGGTGACGAGACTAAGGAAAGAGGGTGTAGGGAGGGGAGTGGGGGGGCTCACACCTGAAGGTATCCCACCTTCATTTTGGCTGAGCTGTGTTTTTGATGTGTGGGAAGAGTTCACAACACAGACCTGAGGCTTTTCTCTTACTGGAGCCATCTGCTCCATTTGTGCAGCACCAGGGACATCTCAGATCTACAGATAAATTTGTTTGGTAGAAAAGAGCCCTTTCATCTACAAAAAAAAATTTAACAAAAAGAAAAGTAATCAAACAAGCAAACAAAACCAACCAACCAAAAGAGTTATGGCATCCGGTTGCTGGAAAGTGAAACTAGGTGACTTCAGGCTAGAAATCAGCACAGCAAAGTTAATTAACTGCAGGTGAGGCTTGCCCAGGGCATGTGGTGGATTTTCCAGTGCTAATTTATGAGAAGGTACATCTTAAGTAGAAGCCAGGAGCTGGGGGCAGTAATCCCTGGATCAAGGGTGGTGACATCCATAAAGCAAGATGCCAGAGGAGGATCACAGTCAATTCTGCTTTAAAAGTCTGCTGATAAGGGGCTTCTCTTTTCATAAGAAAAGAGGCAAAAGGGGAAATATAGCTCAGGACAGTTCATATTTTGGTCTTGTGAGAGCAAATGGGAATGAAGGATGTGTACTGGTGTGGACCCTGAGTTGTGTTTTTATCCAGCAGTGTGTAATTTTGTGTGCCAATAGGAGCTGAAGGAACCAGGAGGCAAGACAGGCTACACAACCTTCCTGTTAACTTCTCCTGAAACCACAACAGAAGGTCAACTGAAGGTTCCCTTTCAGCTGAGGGGAAATCCCCAGGAGGTGGTGCCCAGGTGTGTGTCCCTCTGTACATCCATGTGGCTCTGGGGAGCACACCTCTAAACTTGTGCTCTGGTTGGACAGAATTGCTTCCTTTAGCTCCAGTGCCACTAGCCCCTCCAAATGTGCAGTTTTTCTTCTTTCTTGTGCCATTTTTTTCACTCCTGTCCTAAAAGCTCTCCTATCCCACAGTCCAGTGTCTCCATGGAAGATGAGCTACCTCCCTTTGGAACAAAAGTAGATCTTTGATGGCAGGAATCCTGCTGTGCTTTTTGATGCCTGTAAAGGAACAAAGCCCTCAACAGGAGATTTTGGCTCCTGCATCCATCCCTAGCTGTGCCAGCAGGTGTTATTAGCATGTCTGTTCAGTCCAGGGTTTCACTGCACATGTGAAATATTCATTTTACTAATTAAAGTGCCCCTTTCTGTTCGACACATTAACGGAGAGGGGTTTGGCCATGCTTCAGACTGGAATACGTGTAGATGCCATGCAATGACTGCTCGGTTTAAACAGCAACTGGAAATTGTGTGCCCTGGGCACAGCTGTGATGCCTGACCAGAAGAGTCCTGGATATTTGTGGGCATCATCCCTGCTCACACTCACACTCCCCTGCATCTGCAGCTCCTGTTCCATCCCCTCTGCTTGCTTCTACTGCAGCTGCACCCCAGTGCTCACACAGCAGCTCACTTAACAGCTTTGCTCTCTGTCCTCAGGGAAGACTCCAAATTGAATTTGTAGCACTGACAGCACTGGTTTAAGATAAACCAGTTGGGATTTGACGACCTCTCTTTCCCCATGCATTTCCAGCTAATAAGGATTTTGTCACTGTGCCTGCCCACAGTTTTGCAAGCTGCTGCTCCACAGTCCTCCTGGTGGGAGGGGGAAGCGCTATCCCACACACTCCTGGTGCACCTCTTTGCATCGGGAAACTAATGGCAGTTCCTGTCTTCCCCTCACAGGAAAGGGGCACGATGCTCGCCCCCAGCTCCGCTCCCATGCCAGAGCAGGGCTGGCAAACCTCAGAAACAACGAGAAACTTCCAGAACCTGAGGAAATTTAACAACCAGGACTTCAAAGACCTGCGAGCCTTGTGCCTGAGCCAAGGGCTGCTCTTTGAGGATGCCACCTTCCCCGCTCACATCAGCTCCATCGGTCCCACCCTGCTCCCAGAGCATCAGCTCGGGCAAATACAATGGAGGAGGCCAACGGTGAGTTCCAGGACTGGGGGGCTTTGTAGCACTGCTGCTGAATGGGAGCACTCATGGCCAGTGGCTAAAGGGCTGCACTCTGGCGTGGGAGGAGAACTCTGTTGGGTAGGAAGGTAGACCTCAAGGAGAGCACTGAAAGCACATTTGGAAGGAGGGATCCTTGCTGTGAGATGTGTGGAGGGAAGATAACCTCTGCAGCATTAATGATTTCATTAGGTACGTTTTTGTAGGAAGTTTGCTTCCACCTATGAACCTGACTAGAACTACTGTTCCCACTTTGATCTGCTTCTAGAGGACTTTGTGCAAACCTGAAAAGTTGTTAAATTCTACTGAAGATATCTGATTTCTGTAATCCAAGCGACTGACTCAGCAGTACCTATTTTAAAGTAATTGGGACAAGGCAGGAGATGAAGTACGTTTGTGTGCTGATTCCCAGTTGCAATTTAATAGGCAGTTACCGTCTGGCATATGGAAGTTTAGAATGGGAGGTAGAATCACATGCTCAGCTCTTTTATCCTAGGACCTAATTTAGGAAATCTTCCCGTGGTCCAACTGCTCTGTATAGCACTGCTGTGTACCATTTGCTGCTGGTGCAGCTCCTGCATGAGCCACGTGCTGCCCTTTTTCTGGGTTTTGCTGAGCACACCGCTAGTACCTGAGGCCTTTGCCTTCCCTGGGTTGGGACAAACCAGCTCATCTCCCTGGAGGCAATGCCTCAGGATGCAGAGACTGTGAGACTGTAAAGAGACAGCACGAAACAACAGGAGAAGATTTATTCGGATGGCAGATACATGAGGGCAGTGAGGGTGTGCTGGAGCTTGGCAGCGTGGTGGCCTTGGCACAGCAGCAGAGGATGCAGCCAGTGTGGATGTTGAAACTCATGGATCCCAGAAGGGAAGTGGAGAAGCCAGGACAGCCTGAAGAGCTGCTAAGTGTGGATGCCCACATGGAGAGGTGGGAAACACGGATTGGTAGGTGTGGAGGTGCTGGGTGCAGATATTTGGGTGTTCTCTGTGGAGGTGCCATGAAGAAGTTATTCTGTTCTGCAGAAGCTGCTCCTACCACAGGCTGAATGTCTGGGCTTCTCCCAAGGCAGTTTTCCTTCAAAGTCTATGTCTGATGAGAATGCAGATGGTTCTGTGTTTTTTACACCAGCACTCTGCTTATGGGTTCACAGCAGGTGGGAATAATCTCTCTTGAAAGTTGGTTGTATTAGGAAAGTAACTAAAAATCCAAAGGAGAGGAGTTAGTTGCCTCTGTTTCCAGTCTGAGAGAGAAAAAAAAGGATAACTAAGCATTAGACTCACAAAAGACAAACACAGATATTAGAAAGTACTCTCCAGGGGCATTTTAAAGATGAATAAACTGGAATAAAATGTTATGATACAGTTCTCTTAAATACTAACATCCCAGTGCTTTTGCAGCAGAGAAGTGTAGGACTTCAAAAGCATACAAAGTGGCTTGGAAACCCAAATACCACTGATTTTGAGGCATCTGTGGGATGAACATCTATCCTACTCTAATATCCTGAGAGTTATTTTATGTGCAAAGGGGCTGATGTACCTTGTCAAAAGCAGAATCTGTTGCTGCTAGTGCTTGAAGTTTGTCAGGTGAGGAAGGTATTGGAGAATTCCCTTCTATTTTGCTGAATCCATGAATACTAAGATTCTGAATAAAAGTTTTTGTGCAATTGGTTTCAAAAATTTGCATATGTCCTCTCTATCCCAGCACTTCCCTTCTGAAGTATTTTTTTACAGCAGCCCGCAATTTTCCAGAGTGGTTTTCAGGAAGGAGCAGGATCAAAATCCTTGACTTTGCCAGAGCTCTCCTTCAAAAAATTAAACCATGTGCTCGTGGCCCAGGGTTCACGACATGAACTTTGAAAAGCCTTTTGTTTTTTTTTTATAGAGGCTAAAGCAGCAGCATCACCAGGTGCTCTTCTATGACAAGGGGCAAAAGTTGAGACTGCTGACTCAACTGGGTTATCTGGAACAGAAACTCAGGATTCTAGTGCTGAAGAAGGCCCCATTCCATTTTTTTTTTTTTTCCTCAGTTTGACCAAAATTTTCAGCTATATATGCCTCCCAGCCATGCAGGCTTCACCTTGCCAGACAAGATGTAAGATAAAGGGCAGTGGTATCAACTGCCTGAGGAGACCAACCAGAAATTCTCAAACATTACCTCAACAGCCATGCTGTGTCATGGTGACATCAAAGTGTGGCCTCACTTTCCTGCCAGAATGAAGCAGAGGTAGAAGAAGTGGCTGAATCACAATGCTTTCTTTTTGTTTATAGAGCTGCAGATGTTTTTAGTGAAGGGTCAGGAAGCAAATAAAACTGTGTTTGCATTTCATAAGTCCTGAAGGGCCAATGGTGTGTCCCGTTGCCTCTGGGACTTGGTCCCCCAGGAGGAAGAGGGAGATATCAGGAGTAGTTTTTCAGTTTTTTCAGAAGTTTTTCAGTTGGGCACCTTTCACCCATGCAGAAATGTTTGTACAGTCTTTGTTCTTAGGCCATTGCAGTACTAATTCTAAGCATATGTGATCCCAGGTGTTTAAGCTACCTAAACAACTCAGCCAAAAATACCTATAATTTCCCCAGGAGAGTCTGTTTCCTACCTGAATACATCTCCCAGAGACTCAGTGCAGTTGTATCCTGCTGACAAATCATGGCCAATTTAACCTATATCTGTATTTTTCTCAGTCTCCACCATTAGCTCCCTCTGACATTAAAATAAATTTGTCTGGAATTGTACCTGTGACTGGCATCTTGGTCCTAATAATCTCTTAGCCTCCATTTACTGTCATGCAGTGTCTGGTTATTTAAATAGTAGATAGCAATTATAACTGCTGTCTTTGTTCCAGATCCAACTGAGCAGTTGAGCAACATGCTGCTTCTGTTTTACCTTGTACATTGTCAAGAGAATTGCCAATTGTGCTCAGACTTTGGAGTCTTCATATCTGGGTGTAATGTATAAAGCAGAGAGAAAACAGCTTGATTTCAGACAGTAGCAGTCAGCAGTGACAGTCAGAAACAACTTTTTGACTTGTAAATTGATCTTGTTTAATAGGCATGTGCCTGAAAAGGGAGAGAAGGTGGATCGGGAGCACCAAAACATTTGAAATGTTGCTTTTCCCAACTCTGCAATAGTTACAGTTTCCCATCAGATGGGGATTGCTTCAGGCTGTGTTTGCATCCCCAGGCCCTCAATCTACACCCATTGGAATGTGCAGTCTGTAACAGAGATTTTGCATGTGGCACTTCAAGCATTACTAGAGGTCAGGCTGAAGGTACCAAATACAGCAGGACCTCACAGTTATCTATTCCTTTGGCTCACCAGCAGTTCTGGGAAATGGAAAAGAAGTTCTATTTTAGACTGAATAAAATATTTTCTATAGCTAGGCTTTTCTAAAGATCAGTCAAAGGGAAATTCTCCGTGAAGAATTATGTCAGATTTTAAAAACTGAGATGCTCCTTTTAAAATGTTCAGAACAATTCTTTTTCATTGTTGGCTGCTTTTCCTTCACACAAGCTATTGATTGGAGCTGAGGAAACCATGAAATTGTTAACTGTTGTGGAATATGCATTTTTATTCAATTAATGTTCAGGCCTAAAGATTCCTCTTTGTTCTGATCATAGTGCATAATACTGTGCAAAAAGAAATTGAAGGAGGGTGGTTCAGACGATGTGAATTGTGTTGATGTCAAATGTGGAGTGCTTTACTTCTGCTAACATTGGCTATATTTTCAGATATGATACGTGTGAGGGGAGAGAGGTTATCACCTGTGCAGCAGGGATAGTTTTGCACCAGGGACAGCACCGTGCTCAGTGTGGTGCCCGTTGTACATGTGAAGGAGAGTCCGTGATCTTTGGTGCTTATGCTTTAAAACAGGGCTAAAGTGGGCACAGGGTGAAGTTGCTAAAGGCTTTTCTGAAGGGTCTTCAAAGTTGCAGGCTACAGCTCCTGCCCTGCTCACCCTTGGTCTCTTGAGGACCCTGTAGCTCGCTTATGGAATGAGGGGATGCTGAGCAGGAGCTGGCATAAGAAGATCTGTCCTCTGGTTGGCATAGACAGTTATGTGTGAGGGCAGCAGGCAGAAAAGCTGCAAGGTGGCCAGTGGAAGTTTGGGGATCAGCATGAGAGCAATCCTGGAGTGCCTCTGATGGGTCTTGTAGGCATGTGCATGCTGAAAGGACTGTCTGAAAGAGCTGGCATGGGCTTTGTCTGCATCACCAGTCTGTCCAGAGCATCAGGGCACGGACTCCTTGGGTGTTGTCTCAGGTGTCTGGGGTCAGATGATGAGAATGGTGGTGTCCAGAAGAATTCCGTGGATGGAGGATGCAGAAAGAAGCAGTGTGAACTCAGGCAAGGGATACACCTTCTTCTCATCGGAGCCCTGTGCTACTGCACTCAGCACCTAAAAAACATTGCAGAAAACTATACTCATTGAGCCAATGCTTGTTAGCTGGGAAAAGTGTTTCATCATTTGAATCACTCCCTTTGTAAAAGGGCTTGCTCACCCTTCCTCTATCCTTTCCCAAAGAAAACATAACCACCTTTCAGGAGGGGAGTAACTATTGTTATCCTGCATAGCTTTTGGTGATTATTTGTTCCTTGGCCTGTTATTTATTTCCCAGAAATTTCCAAGAATTAGCATCAGCATTAAGGACTTTTGAATCCGGCAAATTACTCAAAAAATGGACCCTTTAAAAAGTGATTTTGAAGCTAGTGCCTTTCTAGATGGACAAGCTGAGCTGGATTTCCTACTGTGTCAGCCTTGGCCTGTCTGAAGCTGGAGGGGACTAAAAAACAGATTTCATTCAGGCAAGAATTTAAATAACAATTTGAAGTTAACCCAAAAACTTGTCTATAATAGAAGAGGAAAATGAAGAAAAACCTACCAATAATGAAGAGGAAGAAAATGCAGGTTGTCACATGAGCTGCTTTAATGAGGAAAGTTACGGGAAATGTGTGGCAGCGAGGGATCGTGGTGTCCTGCAGGTCTTTTCCTGTGGGGCCAGTCCCTGCCATGAGCCAAAGCTGCTCACCAGCTGTTTGTGGTGGAGTTCACAGCTTCAGTCTTTCCCAGGGGCCAGGAGGCTCTTGGATCCTGTTCAGTGTTTCTCCGTGATGAAAATCAAAATCAATTTGCCTTGTTCTTTCCGAGTGTGCGTGTGCAATCAGTGTAATTGAACGGGAGCAGCATCCCCAGGCTGCCATTGTCTCAGCCCTTGCCTACTCAGCTGATTGCACCTGACCTCGACTCAGAGTTCATCCCTGTGGGCCGGGGAGGCTGCAGTGCATCACCAGCTAGTACGTCTGTCTTTCTGGAAAATGGAAAATGTTTACTTGCATAGCATTTCCCAACTGTATTGATCTTTGGGGAGAGCTGATTGTGAGGGGAATTTGTGCATCCTAGGTGGATTGCAAAGCAGTGCTGCATGGTCCGCTGAATGCCCTGCTTCCCTGTTTCTCAGGATGGGGAGCCTCAGGCAGGATTATATGGCTGTGCTGGCTGGAGGGCAGTTGGTAACACTGTGGCACTTGCAGCTTTTACTGTGTGATCTCAGGGGGAGGTTCCAAGATCTCTGGGGAAACTGCCTCTCAAAGGCTCCAGGTACACACGTCTACTTCCCTTGTTCACCTCCTTTTCTTTGCCTCCTTTGTTTTAGCAATGAGCCACACAAAGCAAGCAGGTTTCAGGTAAAATCCGAGCTGGTTTCTGTTTTTGTCCTGTTGTTGACATCAGTCCATCCTCCAGAAGGATTTAGCTTTCACATTTGTGGGCTCCACACCTATGTGGAGTCTGGTGAACTCATTCTTCCAATGCAAAAGTGAACTGGAGCAGAGCGTGGCTTTTACAAGCAACCAATGCATTTGTATTGAAATCAGCCAATTAAGAATTGAGCTATCCTGCTGTAAAGCAGGGAATTGAGTTCTGTCAATGCAAGCTAACCCCTTGAGAGCAGTCTGATTTTTCCCATGAATTTTGGCTTGCTCAGTTACCCTCTCCCTCTCTGGTCTGTTGGAGTCAAGTCATTGCATGTCAGATGTTTGGTGTGGCCCAGCACAGCTCATATTGTGTGGGGTGGAAAACCACAGAGTCCAGCCATTAACCCAGCACTGCCAAGCCACCGTGTCCCCCAGTACCACATCTACATGTCTTTTAAATACCTCCAGGGAGGGGACTCTACCACCTCTGTGGGCAGCCTGTTCCAATGCTTGGCTACCCTTCCAGGGAATGAATTTTTTCCTAATATCCAACATAAACCTGCCCTGGCACAACCCGAAGCCATCTCCTCATGTTCTGTCCCTCATTACCTGGGCGAAGAGACTCTGTAGCTCCTACCTGGCTACCACCTCCTTTCAGGCAGATGTAGAGAGTCATTCTGCTGAGCCTCCTTTTCCTCAGGCTAAAAAAACCCAGCTCCCTCATCCCCTTCTCATAAGACTTGTGCCCCAGACCCTCCACTGACACTGTTCTTTGTTCTGCCCTCCCTCATTATCCCAACTGCCTTATTTCTGTGGAGGTTTCCTGTGGTTATGGGATGTATGACAGTGATGTCACTGACCCCTCCTCAGCACAGTGCTGGGCAGGGCCTTCAGCCCAGGGCATGTAGTACCATGTTTATTTCTTAATCCACAGCAACACTATTACAGGCACAGCAGTGCTGCTGAATTAACATTTGTCCAGCTGAGAGCAGTTTGGCTTTCAATAAATAGCAGCCTTTTTACTTGTCATAATTTGTGTGTGCTGAACAGGGAGCATCATGGCTCATGATGGCAGGATGTGTAAGGATGGTGGAGCTGCAGCAGTGAGGAGCAACACTAACGTAGCTGAAGGGAAGGATGTAGACCTGAGGCAGGAACAGAAACAGGGCTGGGATTTTATTTGTTTTTTATTTTATTTTAAGGTTAAGGTGCACTGACCAGGAGGTGGTTCTGCAAACAGTCAGCTCCAGCCTCTTAACCCTCAGTAACCTTGTGCCTGCACTCAGAATCATGCTGGGCCTGTGTGGGAAAGTGGTCAGCACTCAACCAGAGCAGCCTGCAGCCAGACTGCCTAGGAAATCCCACCTCAGACGTCCAGTTCTTCACAGAACTGTTTGACTGTCTCCTTTGCATGTCTGCATGTGGTCTACATCTACGCTACTCACCTCCAGCTCCTTCTGGGGACTGTTCTTCCCTAAAAATTTCAAGCAATTATAAAAAGAGGTTTGGAGATAAATGCATGTACAGGACACTTTCCTTCCACCTCTCAGATTAATTCTCTACCTTGCCCTTTAGATGAACAGTACTTCTGTGGTAAGACCATGCTCTAGAGGATGAACTGGTTTGAACTTGAACTTCTCTTTCCTTTTGAATACATAATGAAGTCTTCAGTGGGCCAGGGAAAGCAAGTGATGAGAGCTTTGTCCTGGGGGGATGAGTTCAGGCAGAGTGCTTGACTTGCAGCCCATATGGTTGCCTTCACTGCTGGGCTCATAGATACTCTGGGAAGAGACCACATGCCTCCCTGAGCTCCCTCTTCTTTCCCCCTCCAGCTAAAATTGAAAAGTCTCAGTGAAAATGCCACAAAGCCTCATCATTTCTCAGTGGATCAGGGCACTGCTTCTGGACAAACGTATAGTTAAAGCTGTGGTTTCTCTCTTTGTCATGCAATTCGAGCAGTAGGAAATAGTGAGGCTTGCACATTTTGTGTAGTGATAACTACGTGTTTAGCTGTGCTTTGCAATAATGGACAATATGGTGTTTTATGACTGCTTTATTCTTGCCTTTGAAGGAAGAGGAGCTAATTGGAGACTTCCTTTCCTCCTGGTTGAAAAGGTCCAGATTTCCACAGCACTGCTTCCATCACAGTTATGTCCTCGGTGTGCTCTGTCAGGAGCCCTCTGTGGGTTCAGACAGCTGCAGAGCAGCCCCTTCCCCTGGCTGGTGGAAACAGCACAATCTGTGTTGAGTCTCAGTTACTGTCCTGCAGTCTGTGGGGAGTGCAGACTCCTGGAAGCAGAGCTCTGTGTGCTGTGGGTGGTGGAGAATACAGCACTGGAGTGTTCCTGTGGGTGGTGGGGAATACAGCATTGGAGTGTTCCTGTGTGCTGTGGGTGGTGGGGAATACAGCATTGGAGTTGTTCCCTCTGACAGCCACAGATGTCTGTGTGCCCAGTCGAGGCATGTTGGCTGGGGCTGACTTCAGATGATGTCTTTTCTGGTTTTAGACTAAATTGCCAGTTTCTCTCAGCAAGGAACCTGCTTAATGACTCAGCTCATCCCCGTTTGCTCACTGGGGAGTCAAACATCTTGGTGGGCAATAGAATATTTGGTGAGGCATCTAATGGGCTGGCTTTTCAGCCAGTCCCCACAGCAGGCTAGCAGGATCCAGAGGATGCTTTAGCATCCTGGCACGGAGCAGAGCATCAGCCCTTTCCTAGGGGATCCCATAAAGACACAGCTGCCTTCCCATTAGTTTCAGGCTCTGGCTTCTGGATGGTGCTTCCCCTGTGGCAGCTATGCACTGTAGCCCAGCCACCCTGCTTCTGGCAACTCAGACTTCAAAGCCCTCGGAGACAATGGGGGAATCAAAAATACCCATTCCTTTATGCTGTTTGTTTTCTGGGATGACTACAGCAAGTCAGACACACACAAAAGCACAGGCAAGTTCAAAGCCTTGCCGTGCAGTTTATTTAATCTTTCCTGCTTGTGGAAAGTTTTGAGTTCACCCAGGTGAGGGGCACAAACTACTCTGGGAAATGGAGGTAGGGAGAAGATACAACTGGGATGGATGTCAGGCAGAAGGGAGAAGGGCTCAGTGCTGCTTCTTCCTTATACAGTGGGCAACCACTGCTGCTGGTGGCCACATGCCTTTGGTCTGCTCCCTTGCCATGGGTGAATCTCTTGCTGCAAATCCCCAAGGTCCTGGGGTAGGTGGGCATGGCTGTAGGAGAGCATCTCTCAAGGAATTTGCCTGCTGGGCTGCTTTTCCCCATGTCAGCAGTGCTATGGGAGCATGGTCTGCCCACCAGCCTGGAGCAGTGACGTTGCATTGCATCTTTTCCTGACAAGGAAACTTTTTGGAGGGCTTTGATCACCGTGAAACCATTTCAGAATACTGACAGCATTTGCTAATGCTGAGCTCACGCAACCGTGCAAGTCATGAGTCATACTGTGAGCTGGTCTCATGTTTGTGCAGCATGTCAGATCAGCTGGGGAGAAGGAAAGCCAGGGCCTGTTCAGGAAAGGGCTGCTGTATTCTTTTTCTTACCAGGACTCTTTTTTCTTCCTTTTATCTCTTCATTTTCTTACACGTGTGATGACTTGCCTATTTCAGGCTGATTGCTCTTTTAAAACAGAGCCTTACCACACTGGAGAGTGCCAAGGGTTAATCATGGGGGATGCTGAGGCCTTCTTTCCTGAGCACTCAGACATCCTAGGCCAATAGCAGATGCGGCTGGGAGAATGGTTCACATTTCTGTGTGCAAAGTCAAGCTCTGAAGTACTTCTCCCTTCACTGCCCAAGCAAGACTCTCAAGGAAAATTCTCCCTGAATCAAAAATGTCAGCCAGGCCTATGGGATTTTACAGACAGAGATTAAGCTCTCTTTCTATATCTTCCTCACCAGAGTGAAGAAAAGCAGCCTAGGCTGACCTGTATTAAACCTGAATGGAAACACAAAAGGCTCAGAGTGTAAAATGCTCCCAGACCCACTGCTGAGCTGAAGTATAGACCCTGTTCCACTTTGCTTGGAGACCTGTGTGTCTCTGCCCTGCTGTGCCCTGGGAAACTGCATGATTTCACTGCCAAGCTCAGAGCTCTCCCTGAAAGGTGTCAGTAGCATTAGAAAAACCCAAATGAAAACTCAGGGAGCACCCCCCCCCCCAAGTCCCCATCCCTAGCAATATCTGAGCAGATTAAAAAAAGAGATGACTGAGTATCTCCTCTGGTTTTGTTGGTGGCAGGCAGCAAAACATCAGGGCTCAGGAAAAGCAGTTTTCAGATGTGGAAAAGGTGGGCAAGGTCTTCAAGGGGCAGGAACACACTGCTGGCAAAGACTGGGTACTCACACAGTTTTTTGCATTTTCTTTCCTCCAGGAACTTCATAGAAATCCTTATTTGATCATGGATGGAACTAGCAGATTTGATATCATGCAAGGAGAAATAGGTAAGGTGATATTATTGATTTGGAAGAGATCTGCACACAGCAATAACCTGAGACAGCTTTGCCATGTTCCAAGTGCTCGGTGGGAAGATGCAGACCATGGTAGCTGCAGTAAAAAATCCGAGCAGGTCAATCTAGACTAGCACAAGTCCACACACAACTTATTGCAGATATTTAACAGGATTCCCAAATGCAGCAGCTCAAATCTTTGTTACTTTTGTCTGGCATCTGCCTTATGTCTGTAAGGCCAAGCTTAGAAATGGAGATCCAGCTGAGATCAGGCAGATGCTTCAAGTACAAGGGTGAAACACAACTAAGTGTAAGGTAAGTAGGCATGGCTCCAACAGCTGTGGGACTGAATTTTCTTTCCATCCTAATGTCTTCATTTGACTGTCAGTGTTTTCTTTCCTGTGGATATTTCTGTTCAACTCCTCCAATTCTTACTCAGTATCAGAGTACATATCTACTCTCTGCATCAGTTCCAGTTTAAACTCCCAGACCCTGTTTGTCTTTGTGAGCAGCTCTGCTCCCATGTGAAAGAAATGCCTTCCCATTTCCCACTCCACTTAGAAGTCTGAAGGTTTCCCAAAGAGTGTTCTGGACCCCAAGTCTCAACATGACTGCAAAAGATAGGGGGCAGCCTGAAAGTAGAAAAGGGTGGCTGGGTGACAGCAGGGTTCCCAGTGGGCACTGCTGGTGAATCCTGGGCAGAGCTTCAGCATTTTGGAGGGGGAAAAGGAGACAGGTGAATGTTAGTTGCTTTTAGCAAAGTGGTTCTTAGATGTCGCAGCCCATTCTCTTTCTAAAGAGTCAGCTGTGATCCAGAACAGCAAGTTACTGACTGAATGCACTGGATTCTTCCCTCCCCTGAGGTGACTGCTGGATGCTGGCTGCCCTGGGCTCCCTGACACTGCGAAAACATTTTTTGGAAAATGTTGTACCAAAGGACCAAGGATTCCAGGACGATTATGCTGGGATTTTTCATTTCCGGGTACGTATTCCCTGTGGTATTGGTACCACTTGAGCTTGGCTGGTTGGACTGCAGAGAGGTCCAAGCTTCAGCCCCCATCTCAACACCCTTGTATGCTTTGATTCTTCAGTGCTGACTCCCGGTTTGGAACTTTGCAGAAAGTCCTGAATTTTTTAATCATTCTTTGTGCTTCAGGTGGTGCAATTGCACTTCAGGGAATTTGATGCCCTTTTCTGAAAGTTATGACTGCAAAGGCAGCAGTACCAGCTGTTCAGATAGATTTGTGTACGTATATGTTTTAGATGGCATTCTGGTGGCTGCTTTGATTTGGGCAGTCTGTTACGGCTGTCATCTCACCTGCACTATCTATTTGGGCTCATTTTCTGTTTCCCCACTTCACCTTGCCCTTCTAGCTCATTGAAATGGCTGGAAATTACAAATCCTTGGAGACAAATCAGAGGAACAGGCTTTTGATATTTTGAAAAGAGATTTGTTTCAGAGAGAGGAACAAGGCTTTTTAGTAAATCTCACTTTCTACCAACTCCTAAAATTGTCTGAATCTCCCAGGAGGGTGACTTGGGTAGCAACTGACAGGCTCTGTGTGCTTGTATCTGAGTCAAACAAATATCTGGTCGGATTAAAAGAACTTGTAACACCATTAAACTCCAGAAGCTAAACTGGATGTGGAGAAAATCAGGATAAACTCAGCCATTCCTCATCCCCCTTATTTCACAAATCTCTTTTGTTTTATGCAGTTCAGCACCAAAGAAAGAGCTCTGGCAGTGAGACTTCTTTGACCTCCTAGGCTCTTGTGGAGCAGCACCAGGAGGATTATCTTGTGGACAGTCTAAATTTTGCTTTGTTCCTTTGCTCCTTAGAATACCAGATGTTTCTGTCTTGGCCCATTTCCAGCATACACTGCCACACTGTGTGAGATAAACCAGCTGAAGGGACACCAGTCTGCTTAAAACACATTAAAAGAATGCAAGCTAGATTGTCTTTCATGGGAGCTTTGAAAAGATTAGTTAGGTGCAATCCTTAAATCTTAAGCAGTATAAATACCTTACAGTATTTGAAAATGTTTTCCCTGTCATCTCATCTGCAAATCAATGCAACTGTTTCTGGCTTTCCTTGAGTAATAAACCCCTGAGAAGGCTCCTCTGAATGGAAATGCTTCTCTGCAATGCCTTTCAATTATTCCATCAAAGATATTTTACTGCCATCCGCAGGCTAAGCCACCAGTCCTCAGTTCAGTGAAGAATCGCAAACAAGGCATATCATATGCTAATATAAAAATTTTAACTTCTAACTTTTTTTCCCCACCATTTTGGAACTGGAGCATGTTGCCTGTCAGGAACACAAGGGGCTGCTCCAGTGTTCCTGTGCAGCAGGAGCTGTTCAGCTGCAAGAGTGAAGAGTGTTAAGCACATCATCAGCTACAGTTAAGATGGGCAATGTTTTTACCTAGGGAATAATAACAGTGATGTTGTTTCCCCAGGGATTAAGTCCCATGTTTGTATAGGAAATCTTGGTCTGCCACAGAAACTGCGGTGCCTATGAGGCAGAATGTGCCGCTCCTTGTGACAGTGAGGAGCAGCACCTCAGCTCGGGGAAAAAACAGAAGTATTCTCCAGGGACTGCAGGGGCTTACTGCACAGCATATCAACTCAGAACTGGAGGGATATGCCCTGGGTGTTAATGTCCCTGCTCTCAGGAAGAAACAGATGAAATCTTTAAAAACCATAAGTAGTCAAGACCTCAGTTTCAGGAAACATCCAGAAAGTGCTTTTTAACACCATACAAAAGGTTGGCGTTAGTTGATAGTTGATAGACATGTGATTTTCTCCTTATTTGATTCCAGATCTGGATTTTTCGAAGATCCCTGTCTGGGAAGGAAAAAAGGAGGCAAAATAACCACACAGCAGGAGACCTTTGACCATCAGGACTCTAGATGTGTTATTGTCATCTTGGGACTGTCCATTTCTTTTTCTTCCTCTTAAGCTCAGGAAAAGAAAGTCCTGCTTTAAAAGGCTTATCATAAATGTGGAAGCAAAGAACTTCCCTCTTTGCATCCTGCCTAAATAGCAATTCTTGGTTTTATTTACTACCACATTCACGGCTGCAGTACTTAAATCCCATAAAGGGATATAAAGAAATTTTGTGAAGCCAGACTCAAGGCAGAAAGTGACCCTCTCTGAAAGCAGGAGAATGGCTTCTCCTGTATGACTCTTGTACTTTCGGAGCCCTCTGGGACTTCCCATGAGGTTTCTTTCTCCCACTGTGGCTTTTCCTGTTCTTGTGAGTTCAGATGAGACCGCCATCTGACTGTGACAGTCAGTGTGGAGATCTCCTTTGCCCCAGGAGACCTCACAATGTACAGAAAAGTCCAGGTTTCCGGCCCGTGCTGCTGAAGGAGTAGTCTGGAGTCGTTTGTTCATGTTCTCAAGGCAGTTTATTAGTTCCTTATCAAAAGTAGATTTCTCTTCCCTGCCAGGGTTGACGCAGTACGTGTCCAGAGACACACTGTGCCCGCCCCGGCTGAGCTCTAACCTTTTATACTAAAAACCACGTATTTAATGTTTATAATTAATTACCAATCCGTGCCCCTCACACCACCATGTCCAGATCTGTGTCAAACCAATCCAAAAGTGCCAGCATCACCAAGAAGATGGAGGTTATGAAGAAGAACAAAAGATAACATGCCACGTGTAAAAATTCTCCATCTTGTACCTCAGACCCCCCTGTACAGATCTCCAACCCCCCTGTACAGGGCTATAAATCCCCCTGTACATACACTCAAATTCTTTTCTTAGTATCATTCCAGGGTCCCTGACATCTCTGGCAAGGCTGAAAAGCCTCCTGACCAGGTTTTGGGTCGGCCAAAGGCATCATAGGAACCCCCTGGGTTCCAACAAGTCAGAACAAAGCAGCTGTCTTTATCCAGCTGAAGAAAACCACAGTGCTGCATTCAGCCTGCCTCCAAGCTTGAGCTCCCTACCACACATTGCCAAGGAAGTTGACTTTTGGAAAAACATCACTCAGTGTGTTTGGACTGCATTAATCCCCCAGCGAGTTCCGTATGTTCTCCTTATTTACCTGTTGTGTTTGCGCATGGAGCACCGTGGGGAGGTGTGGCTGGATATCATACCTTTTCTCCATACAGACCTGCTCCTATGTGCTGGCTGGTGACAGAAAGGCTCCTTAGGTGACTGAAAGGACAGCTGCTTTTGATAGTCCTTTTGCCTATCTCTCCTTCAGGCAGAGGACAGCCAGTGGAAGGCTTTTCCTCAAGCCCTCTCCTGCCAAAATCAAGTAGAAGCCTCAAATCTCTCCTGGAGCTCAAGTTAAAAGTTCCAACCCTGCTGCCTCCTGCCATCACTAATGGAGGAAGGGAGAGACCTGGGTGAGGCACAATATAAGTAGGATCAGACCTGCTTTCAGCTGAGCAGTCTGTAAGCTGCTTTGCTGCTGGGCAGATCTGGTCTTGTGCTTCTCGAGCAGAACAGCTCATTTTGGGGTTTTTCATTGACCGAAGCTGTTGAAATAAAATCATGCTAGACTAAATCTATTGCTGGCATACTTCCACTGGAGTCCTTAGCATTACTGCAAATAAGAGCTTGGCCTCTTATGATTTTGAATCATGCTAAGCTACATTAATCTGCTAATGACTCTGGAAATGGCTCCTTTAGTTCATCCCCACAGATCTCTATTCCTGTCTTTTCCCTTGAAAACTTTCATCAGCTGGATCAGCTGGTGAAACACCTGCTCTGTCCACATGCTGGAGAGACTGCCTGTGTCCTTTGCATCCATCAAGGAGATGGATAACGCCTCAAAACAGTCTTTAGTCACTACACTGTCTCTGTCCATGACAGCATGTCAGAGTCTTAATTGAAACACAGAGGAAAGAAAATTTAGAGGCTGGATCTTGACAGAGCCTCTCTGGCCAAGAGCTGCCCTGTGGGAAAAAATCCATGTGTGGCTGAGGAGTGAGGCTCATGGAATCCACCTGCTGATCATTCTTTATCTTCTTGAAATCTTGCTATTGCCCAAGAATACTAGCATATTCCATGTGTTGAATCTTTCCTCCCAGTGGTTGCAGGACTAGCTATACTCCCCAAGGACTTTCCCTGCCACTGGGAAATCCCGACAATTGGTAGCTTGTTTAACAATGGGGAGGATTTTTTTCTTCTGGCTATTAGTGCTTAAAAGAGGCTCATTATTTTATTTTCTCTCTCTCTCTCTTGAAAACGAATGTATTTTTTATTTTCTTTATTTCCAGTTCTGGCAATATGGAGAATGGGTGGATGTAGTGATAGATGACCGGCTGCCATTCCTAAATGGAAGATACCTGTCTGTACAGCCCCGAACTTCAAGTGAATTCTGGCCATCGTTGCTGGAAAAAGCATATGCCAAGTAAATATACCTGGTCTGTTCTTCCACCCAGCGCTGAATGCTTTCTGTGGGTGACTTCACCCTCTGCCTTGTGCAGAGCACACAGGAAGGAGTTCAGGCTGACAGCTGCCTGTGTGGTACTGTGCTTATGCAGGGAACTGTGGCTGCAGCAAACATGGGGCCAGCACAAACTGGAAATGTGCTTGGGTTAGACCTGACTGTATCCAGCCCTAAGCGTAGCCAGCCCTAAATCTACCAGTTCAACTCTGGGGTGTTATTGCCTGAGAAGCAAAATGAGCAGGGCAATGGTTGGTCCTGGAAATGGACCTGGAATGTCCTCCTGATTTCAGACAAACTTCTTTGTCTCTGTTTTTCTTCCCATGTTGTCCTTTGTTTAAAAGTGTATAGTCTAAGCACGGATTACCTGTGTTTGCAGTCGCTAATCAGAGATCATGTGGATATTTGGAGCAGGCAATGAGAGGAAGCATGACTGAAGAACATGCCCAGGCACAACACATGCACTCCTAGGACTCTCTGATCAGCTCTGACTTCACAGAGAGCTCTGACTCTTAGCTGAGGTCTCCAGAGTATGCAGGGTAAATAATGCCTAAAAAGAGATAACAATTTTTAAAAATTATCTGGAGAGGGAAGGGATCGTATTGTGGTCCCTTAGGATTTGCCCATTTCCTGTTATTAGAAATGCTGAAGAAGTCCTGTGTTAGGGGTGGTATGAAAGGCTGGAACTTGGTACCTGAAACTGGTGTCACATTTGCAATACAGTGCAGAGGAGATGATTAAAAGAGATAATAATTTGGTCAGATTTGGTCAAGAATAAGTAAACGTTAAAGCAGCATGAGAGCGACTCAGGAAGAGGATGCATTTTGCCCTGAGATATCTCAGAAAAGTTGACTCAGGATTCAGTATCAATTTGCAGCGTAAGATTTTAATTACAATGCATACCAAACCTCTATTAAATTAAAGTTGCAAGCAATGCTGTTTATGAGATTCCCATTTGAGAAGTTATTCCCCAGTGCCCAAGACAAATTCTTTTCATCAGTGTAGGACAAGGACAACTCTTCAAAATACAATTAGCTGCAGACTTCATTTGATTACATTCATTAAATACAGTGTGTATGGTGGGGTTTAACAGCATGCTCTACCTGCTCTAAGTACAGCATGTTCCAGCTTATTTGCTGTCTCAATAAAAACCACACGATAAAAACAACAAGGACTGTGTTGGCAATATTAAATTATTATCCTATTATTGCGCTCTAGCAGAGTGAACTGGGAACAGTGCTGAGAACTCATTTCTGCCTTGCCCTAGAAGCATGGGTAAATATCTTCACCTCTCTTTTCCTTTTTCTCATTTGCAAAAGGAATACTGTCTATTTTTGTGAAGAGTCCTGTATAAGTACGATGTAGGAACTAACAGTTCAGCTCCATTTGACCTGAAACATCCATTTGAACTAGTCACCCTTGGCTCCCTTCCTGTTCAGAAAAATGAAACTGGATGCTTCAAGATGAGATGCAGCTCATCTCCCTAAAATGCCTGTGTTGGCATGAGAGGCATCTTATTATTTTCCTCTGTCTGTAAATGGCTCTGGACAGCTGCCTCAGATGAGGATGAATACATAGAAAAAGCTGCCCCTTTGTCTCATTCCTTCCACAAGGCATGTGTTGTGCCTGGCCAAGTATTGCAATCACGTTTCCTTTCATTACCTGGCCACAATGTCTACACACCCTGGGCTCCCCTGGGCTCACCACCTCAATGCACACGTTCATTTTTAAAGCAAGCACTGTGCATTGTTTATGAAAACAGTGTAAGGACTAATTAACTTCTCTCTCTCTTCTTTTTTTTTTTTTATTTTATTTTTTTTAATCTTTTAATTTTTTTTCCATAGGTTGCATGGCTCCTACCAGAACTTGAATGGAGGCTACCTTTCAGATGCTTTAGTAGACTTCACAGGTGGAGTGCAAGCGCAGTTTTCATTGAAGGACCCACCTCCTGATCTGGAGGAGATCCTGAAAGCAGCTGACAAATCTCGGTGTCTCATGGGGTGCAGCACCTCAGGTCAGGTGAGTCACAGGGCTGGTCACATGCCTCTCCTGGTTTACTGTGTTTGCACTAAGGTTGCTCTTTGGAGGGGAAAAGGAAGTCCATAATCACTCTGTAAAATAGTTCCAGTTTATGAATGCCTGAAGGGATCTTGGCAGCAGAAAGTAGGTAAGACTATAAGATAAGGACTGCAAAGGCATTTGGACAGATGTAGATGGGGGCTGTAACTTCTCTCCTGGCTAATAGAGCTGTATCCTCCTGCAGCAGCCCTGATTTCAGCCTCATAACTTTGTGATCAACTCTGGCAAGGCCAAAACACACCTCCCTTCTGTAAGAGGTGCAGTGATCTTGTTGTGGCTTGCAGGCTTACTGGTATTGATGCAATTGCAAAAGGCTTTGTGATACTCAGCAAGTACCTTTGATAAAATGTCTCCAAGGCTTCCCTTACAGCATGTGACATGTGACTGCAAAGTGTGTGACACTGCCTCTGTGGTGCCTGCTTCCTCAGGACAGGAAGCTTGGCTGCTGCAAACAAGCCAAGGACAATTCTCTCATCTGAGGTGGCTGACCTGGCTGTGAGTGGCAGGGAAATTCTGCAGTCCCCCAGTCTGGCTGCAGGTCACCCGCTCCAGGTGATTCTGCAGTTGCAGCAGCTCTGGACTGTGGAAGAACTTGCAAAGAAGTAGATCTGTAGCTTTGTTAAATTTCCTGGCTTGCTTATAGCTGCAGTGGGAACAGCAGTCACATTTCTGTGGAGTATCTCAGTATCTGAAATACTGCTGTGGCCAGACCCGAGCCTTTGTTCAGTGCCGTGGCAAACGACAGTTCTGGGAGCTGGTGGCTGTGTCTTTACAGTGTGGCAGAAGCTAAAAGCTGTGCTTTCTCCCTTCTGCAGTCAAACAGGAACATAGAGCTGAGGAATGGGATTGTACAGGGTCATGCCTACACCATTACAGGAGCTGTGAAGGTAAGATCAGGGACTTGTTCCTGCCTGGAGATCTTGTACTGACGATCCACTGCAGGGCAGTTACACTGCTGTTCCAGTCAGAGTGATTGAATTAGCTTCACACTTAGGGGAGATTGTTGAAAGCACATAGTTCAGATTCCAAGAGATGGAAGGACTCTGGCACAACAGAAAGGGGTGGATATCTGAATCCATATTGTTTTATAATGGAAAATACAACTTAAGTTTACTTTTGTTTTGGGACACTTCAGCAGCAAATACTGCATTTGTGGAGATTTTCATTCCATGCTGACTCTTAAAAAATGTGCTTTTGTGTTTCAAATGCAACTAGAAGCACTGGCTGAAATAGTGGGATTTGTCATATGAAGCAAATCTACATTTGTTCAGCTCAATCACAAGCTGCCAAAAATCACTGTGTGAGAAGTAAATCGCTGGTTCAAAAAAAGCGTTTCTCCATCTTTTAAAGCTGTTGTACTCATGCAGAATTGCTCCTGGCTGAATATAAATATTGATGATCTGAGAACCAATTTATCACATGGATCAAAAGAAATTAAGGATTTTTTACAGCCAGAAGTCAGAACATGGCTTAGCCCAGTAAGCTGTAGTGCACACAGGGAGTTTTAACAGTGAAGAAGGAAACCAAACAATAGCTATGCTGTGAAGCAAGATAGCTATAAAACATTTGAATCTTGGAACCTAAAGTACTTTGGAAAAGGGATGTTGCTTTCCCTAAGCTATTTTCTCCCTTATCCCTCTCTCTCTTTGTTGGTTTTTCCTATGAGCTTGGCTTTGGTTCATGTCCCCTCATGCCATCGCATGCTTGGTGCTGTCATCACAGCCAGCGTGCTTCTTCCTGGAGGACACTTGCTTGCAGCCAAGGGGCTACAGAATGGAAAGATGGGAGTTGCCAAGCTCCAGAGAAGGGCCCAGCTGTCTCTTTGCAGGGCAGGGATAGAAGGGTCCCCAATTCTCTTGGAGGAGAAGCAGGCTGCTCCAGCCTCCTGCTGCTC
The DNA here is from genome assembly GCA_013400315.1 of Bombycilla garrulus. NCBI lineage: Eukaryota > Metazoa > Chordata > Aves > Passeriformes > Bombycillidae > Bombycilla > Bombycilla garrulus. The sequence goes on from VXBU01014124.1 coordinate 949,755, forward strand.
CTGGTGTGTACAGAGAGGAGAAACAGTCTTTGCCCCACTTAAAGAAGTGTCAAGACATCCAGAGGGTTGTCCTAAGGGGAAATGATCAGAGGCTGGGTTTTGCCTGGGAAGAGACTGCCATGGTATTGTTTCCAACACTGCCTGTGTGCATAAGGAGAGGCAGAAAACAAAGGTTTGCTTCTCCTTTCCACTTCTACCATTTCAGCTTCACTGGCAAAAGTTAATTGCTTCTGACTTAAACCAGTGGCAGCAAAATGAGGAAAGCACCAGAAACTCCAGCTGTTGCAAACCACAGTATTGTAGATACAGACCCACAGATTCTATTTATCATCAGCTCTCTGTGCTGACTGTTGGCTTTCACTCCAGGCAGTCTGGTGACCTCATTCCTCAAAGTCTGTGCCTTTGCTGACTCACAGCATCAGATGTGCAGAATTAGGCACTGGAATTTCCCAAGTCTGTTGAATTCATGCAGTGTGACAGGAATGCTGCTGCTTCTCTCTCTGTCAGCTATTCACTATCCTCAGGAAAGCAAAATGGGCGCAGTTTTCTCTCACACGTCACTCCTTTGCAATGTAGCAGAAGGCACTGATTTTCACTGCTGGGAAAATGAGATCAGAAGTTAAATCTGGTCTCTAAGGTGCAGAGGAAGTTCCATTTTACTACCCTTCTCTTCAGTGAATATCACAATTGTGGAAAGCTGTTGACTGAGTTTGTTTTTCTTTCCTCTTTACAGATCCCCTACAAAAATGGCTGGAAACATATCATCAGGATCTGGAATCCGTGGGGCCATGGGGAGTGGAAAGGGCCCTGGAGTGATAAGTAGGGTCTTAAAGCTTTAATGTCATAGGGAATCAATCTTTTATAAGAACCTCTGCCCTGCACCCATTTTAACAAAACAGATACTTCCAAATCAGTTAATTATAAGCATTATTTCCATATGCATAGCAAAAATCCAATCCAGGGAAAACTAATTTAGCCTTGCTAGGCTCAGGTTGTCCCTTCTTGTCTGTGTGTATGCATTTTACCCAGCGCATAATTCTACATAAGTCATGGATGAAAGAGTTCTTATTTCCTGGAGTAAGCTCTGACCATGTCCTTAGATGCTGGCTGGCTGCTTCTATTGAATTCTCCTGCAGCAATCACACATCCACCTTCCTCTTCTTTCTTCTGCTCCCATGAGTCTGACTCTGGGAAGAGCATGGTTAGACGAGTCCATGCAGCAGGGCAGTACTGAACACAGAGGGACAGAAAGGGTCCTTGATTATTCCAAAGGTGCCAGGGAATGGCTTGAACTACTCTTTTGAATCCTTCATGCAGCTTTGGGAATGCAAGAACCACTTTGCTGCCTGTGTGGATGTAATCTAACATCTCTTTCCTAAAGAAAGGAGTGATATAGACTGCAACAGTGTTTTGTAAATAAATAGATCTTAGTTTTCCTTCTGGAATTGCATCAGTGTTCCCATGATTAGAGAGGTGTTCTTGTGCCATTCTTAGGTTATTCAATAGTGTCCCACCCCTCCCTGTTGCTAGGACCACACACAAGCACTCTGCTGAGACAAGTCAGGCTGGAGTGTTGCATCTGGAAGGGTTGCTGGGTTGTGCAGACGTGTCTAAGGCTGGGATACCTGCTCTCTGCTCAGGCAGCACCCTCCCATCCTTTTGGAAGGGTGAACTACAATCCTAACTGTAATTGAGATGTCAGTAGCATGTTCACAGGTAAGCTGCACAGATCAATAAATTATTGATTTTCGTGCTGTTTATTTATCTTAAACTCTGCAGAAAGTACAATTATCACTTAATTATAAACATGCTGCTTGGAAACAACACATTTGACTGGGTGATGTGCTCTCTACAAGTCAGTGCTTCAGGGTGCTGTGCTTGGTGCCTCACTAACCTCTCCAGCATGGGGACAGGTGACCAGGACAGCGGGGAGGTTTCCCCACCCCAGAATGGGGAGCTCAGGCACAGCAAAGGCACAGAGTTTTATTTGCTAGCCTTGGTTATGAAGGTATCTCACACAGTCCTCTTTCCAGTGCACATTTTGTTCACCCTTCCTGATCCCTCATTACCTGACAGGCCAGTTAGAGGAATAGGCCAAAGATGAAAAATTGTGCCTTACATCTCATTGATTTGTTTTTTGCAGCTCTCCTCAATGGGACCGTGTTGAGCCTAAATACAGAGAAGCCCTCCTCAGAAATAAGGATGATGGAGAATTCTGGTATTTCCCTATTGATCCTTGGTCTACTGGGCTTTCTATTCACTTTCATTATGAAAAAAGCAATTTTGGCAGTTTCCTGTTTTTGGTGGTGGCTCAAGGTGATGTCTAAAGAGGCTACCTAGAACAAAGGCTAGACAGTGTTCAAGGAGTAAAGTAGGTATTTATTAAAAAAGCCTTCAAAGGGTACACCTTGGGCAGAGCCTGGCCAAGGCTACACCAAAGATGGACGACAGGTCACGAATTTTCACACTTTTATAAGTTTTGGCCCATTTACATATTGGAATTAATTGTCCAATTACAGCTTCAGGTTATAAAGTTCCATCCTCCCAGATTGCTCTCCTCTATTCACTGTTGTTTATACTTTTGGGCCTGAAGCTGCACGGTGTCCTCGGTTCTTGGGCTGGAAAAGGATTGTTTTGTCTAACTGAACTGTGAAGACAACTTGCTAACACTTGATATGAAGTTCAGAGTTATATACTAATGCAGAACAGAGTCTGGAAAATATGAAAGCTAAAACTTAAGGCATCAGAGGCACCCTGTGTTAGCTGTGTGCGAACAGCAAATTGGAGATTGTCCTGACCCTGTGGTTTCAGAGGAAACAAGACTTGAAAAAATGGAGTTGGCCAAGATTGACAGGCTGATGAAAAAAAATGAAAAGTGAGAGAAGTAAAAATACAGCCCTCTGAGACCTGGTCATTTTGTCACACTGCCTCTCCTCATAAAGTGTGGTTTGAGCCTTGAACTGACAGATGCTTGAAGGGGACAGCTGGCTAAGCAGGTCACTGAGCGTGTGCACTTGACTACTCTGCAGGTGCTTGTGGTTTTTCACTGCCTCTGATTGCTCTCAGATACAGCTTAGCCATGTGTGAGCTGTCCCTTAGAAACACTGATTATTCAGAAAGTGTACACGTGCCCTGTGGGGCTCTGACGAAAGCAGGGCAACAGCAGGTGGGTCTGAAATAACATTTGAGGCTTGAGTGAAGCATGAGCTTCACTCAGAACATTGTGGAGGTACAGAGGCAAGGGCCAGTGGCAGAGATGTGCTGGAGATGGCTGGAGGGCTCCAGCAAGATACCCCTGAACATGCCCTGTGGTTTACCCTGTGGCATTAGGGACAGTTAGGGCAGCCCAAAATGCATTGAGAGCATTCTGCTGAGCTCTTCTGCAAGGCAGCAGCCAGCAGAGCTGCAGGTGCCTGCAGTGCTCTCAGCACTCCCTTTTTAAGGACATAGGGTGAATGTGGATACCTAACTGGTGTCTTCACAGAACACAGAGTGGATCAGGCTGGAAGAGACCACAGTGGGTCATCTGGTCCAACCTCCTGCTCAAGCAGGGTCATCCCAGAGCACACATGGCACAGGATTGTGTCCAGGTGGCTTTTGAATAACTCCAGTGAGGGACACTCCACACCCTCTCTGGGCAACATGTTCCAGCGTGTGGTCAGTTGTGCAGTAAAGAAATTCTTCCTCATATTCAGGTGGAACTTCCTGTATGTCAGTTTGTGCCCATTCCCTCTTGTCCTACTGTTTGGCATCACCGAGCAGAGCCTGGTCCATCCTCCTCCCACCCTCCCTTCAGGTGCTGACATTGATGAGGTTCCCTCTCAAGGCAGAGCAAGCCCAGCTCCCTCAGCCTTTCCTCAGAAGGGAAATGCCCCAGTCCCTTGATCATCTCTGTAGCTCTCCACTGGACCTGCTCCAGCAGCTCCATGTCTCTCTTGTACAGAAGAGCCCAGAACTGGACACAGCCCTCCAGATGTGCCTCACCAGGGCTGAGCAGATGGCCAGGATTCCCTCCCTTACCTCTTGTCCTTCTGTCTTAAACTGAGTAATGAGATTTTCCTCCTTCTCTGCAGGATGTCCTGTAAGAACTTCCAGGAGCAGTTTTCATGGCTATATATATGTAACAACACCCCAACATTTCTGGACTTTGGAGATGAGCACTTCGCAATGTGGTCTCTGAACAGCTACAGCAGCCTGTGGAGCCCCGGACTTCCCACAAGGAGGAGCCGCTATTCCCCAGGTAATGGATGCTCACCGCGGTCCTGTCCTCTCCTCTGATGCTTACAGTGAAACATTCACTCTGAGCACCGAATTGCAGAAGTATTGATTGCCAGTTGTTAATGCCTGCCTTTTCCCATTACAGCACTTATCAGCTAAACAGGCAGAAACAAAGCAACAGCGCTGGCTGCTGAGTTAAAATGGGAGACGTGTGATTTAGGAACCCTGGACTCTTTAAGTCAAAATGAGCTTGTATATCTTTTCTCAGCCAGTTGCAGTAGGTGTTACTGGAGACCTCATCAGAAAGTCTGGTCTGGTATATATGCTGTTGATTTTACAGGGAAATTTTTTCTCTGAAATTAAATGGATATGGAAAGAAAAAATTCTGCTATAAAGCTCTATTTTTTAAGGTAAAAAGGTCTTTGGGCTGATAAGACCAGTGGTTTTACTGCCTGTGCAAGAGCTCTTCTGGCAATGTAAGCTCCAATCAGCAGCAGTATATTTTTCCATTTTTATCTTATCTCATCTCACTCTTTTTTTTACAGCTGCACCAGTGTTTGGGCTTTGTATTTTTAATCTAGGATGGTAGTATCTGATCATTGAAGAGGCTTCTTTTTTTCTCAAATGACAATCCTGGACCTAGCAACAATCAGGTTTTGACTTAAAGATTTCAGGTTCCTGCTCCTAACCTGTTCAGCAGGTCTCAAGGTGTGATAACAAAGCAATGCCTGTGCTGCTGCACACCATAGTCACCAGGACTGAGCAAGGAGATGCAGGGGCTGAACTGAAAGAGTGCAGGCCGAGCCGTTTTCCTTGGAGCTGTTTTCCAACAGCCCTCTAAGTAAAATCCCTGTCCAAGTACAATTATTTTAATTTGCAACTTTCAAGGCCACCCAACAAAGGGATCTGGCCTAAATTCTACTCTGCTGCCATCTCAGTCCTTTTTTTCCCACTTTGGTCGCTTCGTTGCTTTTTTATTTTTTATATCAGGAATGCTTCCTGTTAACCAAAGCCTTGGCCAAGATGCAGCTGTTTTGCTCTGGTGTTTGACATTGTCTGTCCATCACAAATGTTAGCAGGAGGGAAGGACAGGATAGCTTTGCACCATTTTGTCCTTTTCTATGTATTTATCGCCTCAAAGCCACAGCTCTTTTCAGCTCAGCCTCTGTGTCAGTTGCCTGATTAAGAGGCACTGCTTTTCTGCTGCTGGGAAAGTGTGCTATGTAGGTGAAGCAGATGTAGGGAGATTGAGAAATCCACACGACTTCCATGACTTTGCCAGAGATTTCTAAAATGATAAATGTGCAATTAGTTTACCTCCAGATGCCTCAACTTCTAGTGCTAGTGTGGAGACTGCGGCATTCTGTTGTATTGAAAGGATCTTGGAGCAGTGACTGCCTGTTCCTCTGGGTGCACACAAGCAAGATCTTACACCATAGGCTGCTGCTGGAACATCTCTGTGCCTACTGCTAACCTACTAACACTTTCTCAGCAGGTGCAGCTTCGACAAACCCTCAGTATTTTTTCAAAGTGCTAGATCACAACCCAAAAACCTATAATGTAGCAATTTCGCTCATGCAAAAACACGCTGAGAATGTGCAGGATGAAAAAAATCTGAAGATTGGCTTTTTCATCACCACGGTAAGCACAATCACATATCATGTAGGCACTGTTGTTCTCTGTGTGGTTTATTTTACCTGTATGTGGGAATGAAGGACTGAATTGCCTTTTGGTCTGTTGAAAAGTCAGTAGCTGGTGTGAATTTCTGGGTGCCTTCTGTTGTAGAAACTCAGAGTAAAAATAGAGTTAAACAGGCTTAATTTCTTTTATTTGTATCTTAAGGAACGAAGGTGGCACTTTTAGCTCTGCAGCATCCCAGAATAGCCCTGGGAAACTCAGGGAGTCCCTGGGTTAGAGGATGTGCCAGGACAGTATCCTCTGTACCAGCAGTACTGGGTGACATGCCGTGCTGGCTGGGCACGGGGCATGACAGCCAGCACTAGCCACAGCCCTCAAGCAGCACTCCAGGTGTAGTAGGGAAGCAGATGGTCTCTCGTTCCCCAAAGTGAGCCTGTCTTACTCATCCTCCTGTCTTCTATCTGAAAAGCTGTGTAGAAACATTTACAAAATACATGAGAGCCTTTGCTCGAGACCAGTGTAGAGGAAATCCACTCAGATACCTGGGACCTCCACTACAATTTCTCTGGGTTTTTTTCTTGTTGACTGTCCAGAGAACAGCCTTTTCAAGCTGTTCTCAAAGCATTACCAGGCTTACTGAAAGCACAGTTGCTGGTGTGGATAGATGCTAACCCTTCCCAAAGTATTTTTGTTTCTGGCCGATGACTGTGGGAGGCTATTGTTCTAAACCCAAAAAGGGAGCAGGGATTGCTATAACCCTAATTTTCCTCATTCTCCTCATTACTGGAGAGGTTTGCCCTAATCCCAGACTTTAAATAATTGATGCCATAAGTTTAACAGCTCCTCATAAAGGAAGAGCATGGCTTTGTAGCTCATAAAAAAAGTGTGTCTGAGAAATAAAAGGTGTCATTAAAATGGCATCCCTCCAGCAAGTGGAGCTCACTATTGCTTTGGGAGGATATCCTCTGTCCTGTGCAGGTGTCAAGCCTGCAGGACTCCATTGGGCCAGCTGTGCCACTAGAAAGAGCTGCTGCTCCTGGTAAATGAGGAATTGCTCCTTCCAGCACCAGACATGGAGCTCTGTGTGCTTTTGCACAATGCACATCCACCTTGATTAGTTACCCATTTTAACAGAAGTGATCTTCACTGCGAGGTGATGGCTCTTGGTTCCCTCAAAAAAGGGGTTATTTAATCAGGAAGCAGATTAGGAGACAGATTTTCTCTATTTTTGCTTTATATTTAAAAGTTTTGTTCCACTCCATTTGATGCTCAGGTCTGTTTTCTCTCTCTTGATATGAGATGGATCGAGGACAGATGAACCTCAGTGAGTTTGTCAAGCCTGTATGACGGGGCCCACAGAGGCCCATAGTTCACCTCAGGCTTTCTTTGGCTCAGGTCACTTGGGATTCTGACCTTATGAGTGACCTCCTACCCTGAGCTGAAGGGCAGGGCCAGAACAGAGCATTACTGGAGGCACCAGGGTTGCTGTGGGGCATTAGGCAGTGAGGGCAAGGGAACAATTATGCTGCTCTGTCACACCATAGCTTTTATTAATATTATGATTGGTGCATATTCACGTAGAGGATTATACAGAAAACATTCCCTCATAGACACACACTAAGTATTTTAATAGGAGAGCTGCTCTACCAGCTCCTCACAGCCAGCCTGGTGTCCTGTCCTGGTAGCAGCAAAAACCAAGTCCAGGAGCTAAAACCAGAGTGGATGTGAGTGCCATTCTTGCCATTCTCTCAGTTTATTTCCCAGTGTTCATTCTCAGTGCCTGAGGGCAGTCAGAGCACCTTTGGGTGAAGGATTATAAGGGGTTTCTTTGCACAAGGAGAGTGCAGTTGGCAAAATTCATGTGGCTTCACTCTTCCTCCCTGATCTGCTTTCTCTGACATGATTCATTAGCAGCATCATCTGTTGTTCGGTACCTTTTGAGAGGCATCAAGTTGTTGCTGTGAAGTAAAAGGAGCATTATCCCTTGGCAGGATAAGAGGAGAATGCAGTGCAGGCAAGGATGCAAACCAGAATGGACGTATCTGATAGCTCTAGGAAGCCTTTGATTAAATATAGACGTGGAACACTAATACATTGCTGTGAGGGAAGTTTAATGTTGTGTGATAGAGCTGAGAAATGTATAGAGGCTGATTCTTATCTCACACCGGTTTTGATTCCATTGAGATATTAATCTGCTTCTGCTTTTTACCAGAAGGAATGTGGAATAAGGCTCAAAAGCAGCAAAAAAAAAGTATTACACCATTTATTTCTTTGCGGCACTGCCCATTTCTGTCTGCTCAAGATCTGACCCATAATACTTGGCAGTCTGTGTACCTCCCAGCTGTCTGTAACAGTAGTCATCCTATTTTTTTTTCCTTCCAAAATAGCAGTTTTATGTTATTGTCTCTCAAAGGCATGGCTCATAAATAACTCTGCCACGCTATATAACCATTCTAAATGGAATTTATACACACTGATGTATTTTGGGGAATATGTTAAGGAAGGGTTTTTTATTATGCTATCTTTACATGTCATCATAGTAATAGCTGCTGCATTATATTTGTTTCATCTCAGCAAAAAAATACTGGAATAACAGATGAAAGATCAGAATACTCAGTTTTCTCCTGACACTTACTAGTTTGGATTGGGTTTCTTGAAGTATTGTCATGTGGGTGACATGCTTAGAGGGCTCTCTGACCACTTTGAGTCACAGAAGATCTCAGGGATTTTTTAGTAATAGTATTCATCCTTGATTCCTTCATGAGCTCTGCTTAATATTAATGGAAGCTCTCTTCAAATCTCCCTACATTAATTTTGGCTTCTGTTTCTTTCGGTTTCTCCACTTTTGAGCAACTTTGATATATCCTTGAAAAAAGTCCCCTGGATGGGCCTGGGGATGTCGGGGTGTGATAGATGCAGTGTGTATTCAGAGAGGTGTGGGAATGGAAGGCTGCTGTGAGTGTGCTTTCTAATTTACTTTGGTTCCTAAGAGCAAGATAGCCAGCTGTATTTTTCTTCCAGGAGAACTCCAAAGTTCTGAAGCAAATCTCTACCCGGACTCGAGACGTGACCAGCTACTTTATCTTGAGCCCAGGCACCTACGCTGTTATTCCTGCTGCAACAGAGGGCCAAGAATTTGAATTTCTCCTACGAATTTTCATAAAGAATCACGACTTCAATGAGTAAGATGATACATGCTCCTTAAAGGCCCCGGCCTCTCAGTGTGCCAGGAATTAACTATTTAATGTCAAGATAACTGATGTGGCAATTTGTTGTTGGTGTATGCTTGGAGCGTGGGGAAGGCACAGAGGAGTGTAAAGCTCCTGTTGAGGGGGGTCAGGGCTACAGTCAGCTGCACAAGGGTGGCCACTGAGAGCAGGATAGGAGCTCATCTGCAGCCACCAAGGGTCTCAGCTTTGGTACGAAGAGCCACACAAGGGAGCAATAATTGTGAGATTTGTCCTCTACCCCTGATTGTAGGGACATTTCTGTTTGCTAGAAGGAGGATAGGGAGCTTGTTTTCCCTAATTCTTAACAGATGTTCAGTAGTTTCTTATGTTCTGCTGGCTTGCTGCCAGATAGATCCCATCCCGTTCTGCTCGGAGTGGGACCTGGAGAAGCCAAGAGCAGTGAAAGGCCTTGATCCTTTCACTCAGCCACCTCAGAGACAGACAGGGCTCCCTGTAGGCAGAGGAGAGAGGCCTTGAAGATAAGTTTAGTGGAAATATGGTATCTGAGATCATGCAAAGGCAGTTATTACCACACACACACAGATACACACACACTCACATTACCACATGAATATTTGGGTGTGGTTTACTCCAAGTAAGCAACCTTTGAGTCCCAGCATTCAGCCTCACCAAATGACCTGCAAGCAGTGTGTCATGTGTGCAATGCCTTCCCTTCAGCGAGCTTTAGAGTGGATGTGATTGCAGCTCTTACCTCACTGGCCCATATCTTAATAATGATATTGCTTTCAAGGCTTTGGCCTCTGGCAACAATAGCCCAGAACCAACTGAGGCAACTCCTGAGTTACGGAAAGCAAACACAAGGAGTCCATGCTGTGGGCTGGACTGCCTTCAGCAGGGTGAGTCATGTGAGACAGCTCAGCCCTGGACGGGAGCTTTTCAGGAGAGCCTCTGACCTTCCTGAGCTAGGCCAATGTGGAGATGACCTTCCAGTGGATCTTGCAGCACTTACCTGTACAGATGTTATAAAAATAGAACCTGGCTTGTCCAATTTCTGTACTGAAAGCAAAACTCAAGTACTCATTGTGGCTGCTAAGTGTGTCTTAGAAATGGTAAGCCTGGCCCAGTTTCAGGCAGTCTGCAGACATTTAGATGTTGCCTTTTAATAGCTTGGATGCTGTTTTTATTCCTGACTGTTAAGCTGGGCAAAGAGAAAGGAGGTGAAAAATTTCTGTGGCTCAAGGCAGGGTAGCCCTGTGTTCTGCGTGGTGAGGTTGGTCCTGGCATGCTCAGGGTGAGACAAGCTACGCTTTCTCTGCTGCTGGTGCCAACAGAGCTGGCTTGGGGAAGGCAAGTGGCCCCAGAGCAGCTGCAGACGCAGACCTGTCTGTGCCTGTTTGCACAGAGAGAGCCTGGACTGGTGCAGCAGCCTTGTCTGAACTGGGCCAGACTGGGCCATGGGTGCTGAGCATCCTGTGGTGCTGTGGGCTGGGTGAGTGCTACTGGTGGTGCCTGCCTTCCACCACGGCTGCAGATCAATGCTCTGGAAAGGCCTCTTTTCTCCCAGTTTGATTCTTGTAACTCTTTTCTAGGGACTCAAACTCCTTCACCAGCCCCGGGCTGCCAATGGTAAGAGTCTGAAAACTGGTGGTGATCATTTGGTCACCTTTACTGACTCCTCTTCATCTGCTCTTTTCTCTCTTTACCACCCACTACTGTCCCGAGTTTGGCACCCTGTGACCTTGCTGGGAGGGCAGGACACCTCTCTGGAGAGATGGGAGTGACAACAAAGCCCTTCCTCTTCTCATGTGTCTTTTTGAGAGCCTGAATTTTGAGGAAACAGGTCTTATGCAGTCCCTTTGTAAGCCTGTCCATGTGTCCTTTTCACTTCACCATCTTTAACACTTTGACAAATCAAATATAGGATGGGAGAGAGCATTTAAAATATTCTAATTTCTTTCAATGTCAGTAAAATAGGCATATATCTATGGGGGGTGGAGAGAGGGAGACAATTCCTGTGAGTGGGATTGGATATGCCTTCCCTGTGAGAATGATTGAATTTAAGTGCTTGCACCCTATAAAGCACAGGAGTCCATAGGGATGAGACTCAAATCAGATTTCTGCTGATTTTCATTGGGATATCTTCAGAGATAGAGACATAAAGCAAACTGCACTTTGAAACTGGCTGCATCTCTAGTTTAACCCACATTTTTGCCTCTCCAGCCCAGCTACCGTGGGGTTTTTGACTTCTTGGAGTGAGCTGTGCACATTGCCGGGGCTGGTCCAGTCCCTGCTGGTCCCACCAGCAAAACCCTACCACTGAGAGGCTGCTATTTACAGCCTTCAAAGACACAGATCTTTGAAGCCAGAGATGTGAAGCTGCTTCAGGAGAACAGAAAACTGAGTCCTTTCCTTGTGTTTCATTTTCCAGCTCATAATTAAGCCCCATTAGAGGGATAGTGTAAATGGTGACTTTTTATCTCCACTGACATTGCTGTCAGTTTACCTGGCTCTTGTCCTTAGCTAATGTTTTGAGTTTGATGAATTGTGATACCCACAGTTTCTGCTCCTGTTCAGGTATTTGGGCTTCTTTGGTATGAAGTATCCACACAGAGATGAAGACATTGGGTCTTGGGCTTAGATTTTTTTCTGAAAACTCTGTAATGTTAAGGATAATTCCGCTTAGTGCCTGGTGGATCTTTTCACTGGAAGGTTGAAAAAAATCACTTAACCATTGAATTGCAATTGCTCAGGTATAGTCCAAGCTTGTCTTGGGGTTGAGAAGGTACAAGAGAAAGAAAAGAAAGAAAACTTGTGCTCTGCTTTCTTGGTTCACATGAATCTTCACATGCCCTTAGCAGTGGTCCCAACCAAGCTCCACCAATAAGGATCAGGCCTTGTTTCTCTACACTTGCTGAATTCCACCCTGCATGTGTTCTGTCATCTTCCTTAAGCCCTGAACTGCTCCTTCCTGGTTGTACTAGCTGCTGACATCCAAAAAATGCTTCTTCCTTCATTGCAGTAGCAGTTGCTCACTCCTAGTCCACTTTACTTTGGGGTGTGAAAACTGCACCCTGTACTTTACATTCCCTGCCCCTTTCAAGTGCTGTTTGGATTGGCAGACTTTTGCCAGTTGTTTTGTAACTGAATTATTTATGTCTGCTCTTTGTTTTTGATGCAGGATGTACCAAGACAGAACCAGGACAGCTCCTATAAGGCTCTTTTCCTAAGATACGCTAAACAGGTACCCTCTCTAAAGCATATTGTTGAAAAAAAAAATTAAAAAAACACATGTGGACTTGCATAAAGAAAAACTGATCTATGATGTTGATACAAATCCATTTAGAATTTTTTTTTTTTGAAATGTAGCTCCATCCTCAAGTGGATACCCTGAAAATGGTATTGATTGACCTGCCAAAACCCCCAGAAATATGGGACATTCAGCTGGGATAGATTGTCTAGTGCCATATATCAGTGAAGTATTGGAGATTTATAGTTGTGCTGGCTTGCATGTGTACTTTTTTTTTCTTTTTTTTTTTTTCCTTTGGTTTGTTTATTTGCTGAAAGCAATTAGAAAGCCTTGGGTAGTTCTCCCCCTCTCATCAGCATCATTTTCCATTTGCCTTCTCAGCACTTGGAAACCAGACATCAGTCAGCGTTTGAGTAATTGATTCCTGCTCTTTCAGAGCCAAGCTCTGTGTTCACAGGAGATGCTTTTAATGGTTTAATAAACTGTTATAAAGAGCTCCTTGACTTAGTCAAGAGGAAAAAAATCACTGTCAAAAGTCTCTGCACAATGAACCTCTTGCAGTTAATGGTTATATCAATGCGTGAAGGTGAAAATGAGCCCGGGCTTCCACTCCGGGTGCCCCGGGGGTGTCTCGGGAGGGAGGCACCGGGATCGCTGATGGGCGGCTCCGAGGGCAGCGGGCAGCAGTGCCTGTGCTCCCATCCTGCCTGCTGTGCTGCCCCTCTGCAACTCCCATCCCTGCAGAATGGGCCCCATGGTGATGGCAGCGCCTGGAACTCCCCTGCAGCTCTAGGGAGGGACCTGGAGGGACCTGGCAGCGTGGAGGGCCTTGCTGTGCTCCAGAGGGGATGCTGCTGCTCCTTTGATGTACAAACAGAGGTTCTTGGTTGCCATAGTGCCCAAGAAAAAAAGTTTTGGGCAAAAGCGACACAGGAGAAAACTTTATGTTCACAGACCTCTCTTTGTGTTTTATTTTGCATCAGGGGTCAACTATTGATGCCTCACAGCTGCAACAACTCCTTAATGAAGTGATCTTGCAAGGTAAAGCTTTCACAGCCCAACTAATGTATTTGGTGCTTCCCTATCCTTAGACTAGAGTAAATTAGACATAGGATTTAATGGTGTCCTGATGGTGCTTAAAAAAATCCTCATTGTGGCTTACTGCACTGTGGGATCCAAGCATGAGAGGGGCATGGCTGGAGGGCTGCAGCCAACTCAGCCATGCTCAAAGTACTCTTAGGACTTGCTAAATCAGCATAAGCAGCCTTCCTTGTCACTGTCGTTTCCCTTATCCTTATTTCCAGAGGGAAGAGTTTCTGTCCTTGGGCAGGGACTGTGCAGAGTGAGCCCAGCAGGCCACCTGTCCTTGGGGAAGGTAGAGATGTCAGAGATGTGCAGATTCCCTCAGTTTGGCACAGAGCCCTTGCTGCTGTTTGAGAACCTGGACCAGAGCTGGGGCTTTTCAGCTGTGTGAGCCTTCAGCCCGGTGTCCTCCTTCCCTCGGAACCATCAGGTGTCCTGATGCCTGTCACAGCCCTTGCTCTTGCTAATTCCTTCTGTTTTGTCAATCCTTGCAGATGAAATGACCAGCCTGGGAGGGAAGTTCAGCTTTGATTCATGCAGAGGCATTTTAGCTCTGATGGATGTATCCTTTCAGCAGAAGCAATAAACTTCCCTGGTGCTGCCCATCCTTGCCTTGAGTTATGGCTGAGCTGAGCATCCCAGTGTGAGAACCTGCAAGTAAATATTAGCCCCAATCCCCAGTAAATAACTGTCCCACAGTCCATGCAGGACTTTGCTGTGCATGCCCTGGCTCTGGTGAGTCTGCTGAAAGGTGAGGATCAGCCTTCTGCTACCAGCTGACTCTTTACTCTCATTTTGCCCTCTCTGGGGCTTTGCTAAGCTTCACCCTTGGGTGGGGGTCTCAGGCAGAGCAGAGACAAGGAGGCAGGACAGAGTTCAGGCACAGCTCAGCTGTTCCGTGGTGGTTGCACCATGCTGGCCTGGGGTGGCACTTCAGTTGGCTGCCAGCAGTGCTGGTGTCAGGAGCAGAAACACTGGCACTGCTGAATCCCAGGCACTTGCCTGGCAGGCCATTCCAGTATATCTTTCCTATTTAGTTGAATCCCTCAGTCTCTTTACTGCTAATAAGACAACACAAGAAATACATTTCTGGCCATTGTAGAACAAGAGGGCTCCTTGATGAAAACATACATCTCCCTCATGTGTTTCTTCCGCCTTGCTTGCTCATTGTCTCTTTTCCTCCATGCCTTGAAAAAACTTTGAGACATTTTCAGACCTTTAAAAACTGCCGGAGAATTAATAAAAATGACCAGAAGTCCCTCTCTCTTTCTACCTTTAGGCATCTAGCCAGTGAAAGAAACTTTTCCTCCTTAGCAAACCTGTCCTGGGATAAGTGGGCACTGTGAATGCGTGACACGTGCAAAGAGCTGACAGAGCCTCTGGTCTGCTATAATTCAGGATGGATTTTTAATTCTCTGGCCTACAGATAACCCTTGTACAGTGTGACCTATCCTGGCCTGCAAAGCCAGGATCGGCTTTTTTCACTCAGGTACCATGACAGTGGCACTGATCTGCTTGTATTTCAGTGGTGATGAGTTTTGCTTTCGGGGAGGTTTCACCATCCTGCATTAGGGTGGGTGCTGGGTGTCTGCCCAGGAGTCCTGGGTGTAGCATGGCGGGGAGCAGGCCCACTGACACAGCCCTTCATGCATTCCTGGGGGGTGTCTGCCTCAAAGGCTGCTGCTGCCATCTGACAGAAGGCACCNCAGCATGGCGGGGAGCAGGCCTTCATGCATTCCTTGGGGTGTGTGCCTCAAAGGCTGCTGCTGCCATCTGACAGAAGGCACCAGGATCATCTCCTCGTGCTCCTGGCTCCTCCGTGCCTGTTCTCCTGCAGGATCCAGGAAGAGCAGATCCTGTGGTGCCCCGTGCAGAGGCAAGGCCAGGGGGCCATGTTCATCCACAGGGGCGTCCGTGCTCCGGGGCTAAGTGTCACTGCAGCTTCCCTGTGGTTAAAGGCACCTTATAAATAGAAACCTTTTGTGGTTTGTGAGCACAGGCATGAGCAACTGTATGGCGTGACAAAGACAGTGGATTTAAACACGACTGGGAGCAGAAAAACTCTCAGCTTTCTCAGCACAAAGTAACAGACAAAAGAGGCTGCATCTTATGTGTTCAGTTCTGTGGAGACAGCACCCTCGGCAACGAGACAGCCAGGTTTAGCTCTCATTAAGTGCTCGATTCTTAACTAAATGCGCAGCTCAACTCCAATGGAAGACTCACCCTGCAGGAGTTCGGGAGCCTCTGGCAAAGTCTCACTAAGTACATGGTACGGGGGAGGGGGTGGCTCTCTCTTGGCTGTGGATTCTGTGGATTCTGTGCCCCGGGGCTTTCCAGCAGCGGGGAGCAGGTGCTCCGTGCTCTCCAAGCGCTGCGGGGGGATGCCTTGCAAAGGTTGCTTGCTTAGCGGGTCAGAGTTCCCTCCTCTCACGCAAGGGAGGCAGTGGTGTGTGTAAAGTGCTCCAAATGAGCAACCCAGGCTTTTCCAGCACGGAGAACATTGAGGGAAAAGGTAGGAAGGCCAATTAGGCTCAGAATCTGATGGCAATCTCCATGTCGGTGCTACCACTGGCTTTTTTTTTTTTCCTTCTT
>VXBU01014124.1:965737-1036930 GCA_013400315.1 Bombycilla garrulus
AGAATAGATTTCTACTTTCAAATGAGCTCTTGAGCAGAGATACCTGAAAAATGAAAAATGTCATTTTCCTCATTTCTGCTGTTTCTAGTCGAAATGTATAGGATCTGATGAAAGCTTGTCTGGGAGAAATGTTTCTCCTCCAGGATAGCACCGGAAGCTGTGAATATCCTTCAGGGCATGCATGGCAACTTCTCTGTGTCAGGTTCTTCTCCCTCAGTCTTGGTGCAGGACGGGAGGGTTTCCTCAAGGCTCAGGTTTGGGTGGGCTCCAATTTGTTCTAACCCTCTTAAGATGGTCTGAGACTACCTAGTTCCCCATCTGGGTGTGGTGCTCTTCCCACTGACAGCACCTCAGCAGATGGGGCTTGTAGTGTGTTAGGAAAGCAAAAAGGCTTCTGCCCACCCCAAACTGTGGGATTTCTTACACAGTAAGAAACATTCTGTTTTACACAGTAACATTCTGTCAGAGCCTTCTGAAAATGGGTCTCCCTTGTCATGGCCACGCTATCTTACTTGTTGAACTTTGCAGCATATTTATTAAGGGAGGAGAACATACATACCTGGTTGTAGTAGTAAATGTGATAAATGGTGGTAAGAGCTTGAAATCTGTCTTTGTACTGTATTTTAGGATATCTTCATCAAGGAAGACAGAAAACGTTCTGGATTTCTTGATGTTGCTGAACTGAAGAATGCGATAGAGGCAGCAGGTACGTCCAGAGGAGCTGAGCAGCTCCCTTTCCTATTCCTGTGGCAGTGAAGGAAAGGATGAAAAACAGAGGACAGAAAAAAGACCTTCGGGAGAAAGTGGCGTGGATTTCAAAGACACACTAGATCTGCTGAGAGGTCTGTGCTGGGGAGCCAGCAGAGAGATGCAGAGAAGGGCAGCACTGGCCAGACTAGCTTCTGGCCATCCAGTAGAGGAAAGGAGAAAGGAGGAGTGGGTTCTTGCACTTGCCTCAGTTCCTGCAGTTTCTCTCCAGGGCAGTGACTAAGTCTAGAAGGGAAAGCCACACTGACAGGCATTTATTTAGTTTGCACTGACCTCTGTTGGCTACCGAGTGTTGAAACTCTCAGTGAGTGCACGAGTGAAGCATTTTAGCTGAGTCGTCTCAGCGGAGACTTTGTGCATGAAGTACATCTCTGGCACAGCGAGCCCCTTTTAACTGTGCAGCAGAGAAGCTCCCATTTGGCTGCCTGGAACTCGGAGGGGTGCAGTCCCTGGAGGAAGCTGGTACAGGATTGCTATCCCTGGAAGCCATTAGATGGGGGTGATGCATGTATAAATTTTTTTCACTGCTGAGAGCTGGGCAAAGCATCAGCATCTGTCTGTCTTGCACTGATGTGCCAAATGTGAAAGGAGAAGTTGCCAGGGCCATTCTGTGAGAAAGATGCTAAAGTGTAAAACTGGGAGGAAAATTGTACATGGAAAAGTCCTGTCAGCCAAAAAAATGTAGCTGTTTGAAAGGACAGAAAGACTGTTAAATGACAAATTCAATACATGTTTGGCTACAAGTAGTTCTGAGTGGGGAAGAAAATTACAAACTCATTCTTGCTGCCCTCTGAGTCAGACATTTACATTTGAATCTGGCTTGGCAATGGGATGATCCCTGTCCTGGCTTTTGAGCAGGAACCCCAGAATTTGGGAGCTTGGTGCTACCTCTGGGAACGATATTAATGTATCTAAATCCAGCTCCTAGCCAGCTGTTTTATGAAGTGTTCAGTGCTTCCTCCAACAAAACACTGCAGTGTGTGCTTCATTTTTACTGTTCCTAATGCTTTCAATAATAATAATAATGGATCAGGGTAAAGCAGGCCATCTGCATTAACAGCAGCACTGCCCTGAAATGCAGCAGCATTGGCCTGATGTATTTACAAATTCCTCTTTGGCAGCAGTAATTGATTCAAAATAATTTTTATAAATAGGGAAACATCAAGTTAGTAATTAAAAGCTTGGCTAAAACCAGAGGGAGGAATCCAGGAGATAAAAGGTTCAGGGAGTAGTCTTACAAATCAGCTGAAAAGTCTTGGGAACAGAGAGGACTGACCCTTCAGTCTTGTTGATGAGGTTAATTGCCAGGTGAGCAGTTTTCAGAGCAAGTGTATCCCACACTGAGTAGGCCAAATTATTGGTGTGTTACTAGTGTAAGACTCAATTGTAGCATCCCATAAGCAATATTTGCTGGAATCCGCTCTCTGGAGAGAGCTTGATTGAATTCCCACTGTCTTCAAAAGGTTAAAAATAGAATTCATTGCTCAATGCTTCAGTGGTTTAAAACCAGACTCAAAGAAGACATTTCATTAATTAGATTTATTTTTAATTGCTATCTGTGTCTCCTTTGAAAAGAATATAAAATCAGGTTTACCTTAATTTGAAATGTATCTTAAGCCCAAATGTATTTCCATTCTTTAATTACTCAGCATTGTGTACCTGCTTCCTGCTGGAGACCTCCAACTAGGCTCATGCAACCAGAGTTCATCAGTGGTGGTGCTAAACCACTTCCATCGTCTCTCTCTCTCCCTACACAGGTGTAGAGAAGCCATTTCTTTTATTTCTGCTTTTTCAACTAATTTAGCTCTATGGTGAGTTCATTTAAGACTGAAAAGTTTAGAGCTGGTTGAAAAATCAGGAAAGTTACTTCACATCCAGCTGAGCTACTAAAACTTGGAGTGAGCAAATGAGACTTTTCTGAAGTCTCAAAGAAGGCATTAAACCAAAGCTATCAGTCCAGCTCTCTGCAGAAAACTTCCCTTTTGTTTTGCAAATCAGCTTTTAGTGCAAAATATATTTAAATCATTCCTCTTATATAGCCAGCACATTTAGGGTAGTTTTATTTAACTAATAAAAGAATCATTCTAAAAAGCAATTTTTGCTCATTCAATTGAATACCAATTTCCATCCAAACAGACTGCGACACAAATACTGAATAATCAGCTAATAAAAAAGAAATGCACCCTTCACCGTTTTCTAATAGAAGAGAAAATGTAAAAATTGAGAATCCCAGGCATTGCTATGCAGCATAATAGCCTGTGCATGCAGCATCTGCCTCTTTAGCAGAAAGAGCGGTGGTATTGTAAATGCTACGCTCAGACTTTTTCAGTTAGGAGCCAAAGAAAATCACCCTTTCTTATAGAAAATAAAAGCTAAAAAGGCAAAGCAAGATAACATTAGATTAGTTAGCTCAGTGTTTGCGGCTCGCTGACTTAAGCCACAATGGCAGTCAGTGAGTAAGGCGACTTTGGTTTTCCTTTACCCTTCCCTGACTCCCAGGCACGCAGTGAGGGAAAGGCTGTCCAGGAATGCGTGGCAGGGCGGGGGCTGAGGCTGTCCCCAGCTGGGGCAGGGAGCAGGAGGCCATCAGAGCCGGTCCCAGCGTGTTTTCCCTCGGCAGGCCTGGCCACGGACGCGCAGCTGCTGCGCCTGATGACGCTGCGCTACGGCGATGCCGACGGCAGAGTTGGCTTCTCCGACTTCCTGTGCTGCATGCTGCGCCTCGACACCATGAGCCGTGAGTGCCGACCCCTGAAGTTTTAGCTTTTCTATTTTTTGGACTCTATGCTGCTTTAGGGTGCAGTTCTGGGCCTCACATTAAGCTCTCTTAACAGAGTAGGGAGACAAAACAATTTCTTTCTAGATTGGGACCAAGGACAGATTTTAGGCCCAAGAGTGGGAGCAACGGGGAAGGAAGAGAAGCAACAAGGTGAGGATGGAGCTTCATAACCTGAGGCTATTATTGGACAATTAACTCCCATATGCTAATGGACCAAAACCTATAAAAGTGTGAGACCTTATGACCAGTTGTCCATTTTTTGTGACCGTTCGTGGATTTGACTTGGGTAGCCCCGGTGGGGTTCCTGCACTGCCCAAGCTGTATCCTTTCAATAAATACCTTTTTATTCTTTTATTCGACCTAGTCTCTGTTTCCAGGTCAGCCTTTCCAGGCCTCAGTGCCAGCAGCTGCCAGGGCACCAGGCAGCAGGACAGCCTGCAAAGCCAGGCTGAGAGCAGCAGCGAGGGACAGGGGACATGACACAAGGTGCAACAATACATGTTGAGGTGACACCTGCCCCAAGTCCAGGCCTGGCCCAGGCAGCTCTTTGGGCAGCCTGTTTGCCAGGAGCCAGATTTATCTCCTGTCCACTGGAGCAACTGGCTGCTAGAGAGCAGTTTAGTGTTGAGTAAAGTTCTCTCTGTTTTTTGGTAAGGAGAAAGTCCAGTATCTTCTGTGGATAAACAAACCCATTCCCTGTGTTGCATCCCACCCGCTATTGTCTGGCACTTGCAAGGAGGGAGTGTCCATAAATGAGGTTTTACCTGAAAGGAAATTAAATTCTCTTTTACAAAATTGTAATTTTTGCTACTCTAATAATAAATATTTTGACTGGAGATATTGGTAGTTAAAGTCAGCAGCTGTGACCTCTGTGCTGGAACATTGCTGCAGCAATTTATTTCACCTTTGGAATGAGCTGGGTTTCCACAGTGCATGGAAATGAGTGTTCATTTTCTCCCATGTGTTTTTAGCACTGATGTTTAATGGCCCAATAGTGGTCAGCAGATCTGCTTGGATGACACTGCCTAAAATCCCATTTCAAGGGAGTACAGCAGAAGCAGTTCTGAAAGTGTTGTAAAATCAGAGCGTGTCCTGATTTTAATGCTTTTATTATAAAAAAAACCAAACTTGTAAACACCCATTTTTTGTGATTATACATGTCACTTGCTGTAGATGAAAGTTTTTATGCCTAAATTAGTGCCATAGGATTTTTTTTTTCATTTAAAAAAGATCCTTTTACATTTTAAGTGCCAATGTAAAGACAAATCCTTTGCATCCATGTGGAAAGGAGTCTCTTAAAGTTTCATTGCTGTCTGTAATGAGAATCTTAAAATGCTCTCTACTCTTTCAGTTATCACTTTACTGAGGGTTTAATGTGGAATACATTTCTCAAACTTTTTAGATCATTGTGAGTAAGTTTGTTACAGGAGAAGATAAGGGTGCCAAGTGGGAATAAAAGGCAGTCAACCTTTATGATGATGTGAATGCAGCAGGGAAGATAAAATCTGTCCCATTAAATCATTACTCATCCTTTCAAGATAGCCAGAGATGAGACCCAAACCAAAAGCAGCAGCTTCTTTGCAAATTCTATTTAACTGGAGTTAATGAAGCAGTAAAGAGGCACTTACCTCTGCCCAGAGGAGGTAATTTCAGTGCTGCCACTTTTTCCTAAAAAGACTGCTGGGTGCAAGCCCAACCCTACAAATACAGCCTTGTCAAGGGACTGGGCACAACACAAGGCTTTCTTGTTCTGGGCCTTTCTTCTGAGCGGTGTAGGCTGGATGTGCCACCTTTCCTCCCTGCTCTGGGCCGTGCAGGTAGCTCTGGTGGCCTCCTAAAGGGCAGATGAACAGTGAGCCCTTGTGCCCTGTTCCTACCCTCTCCCAGCAGCCTTTTTTGCTAAGGCTGGGGAGGTTTCAAAACATCTTACCAAGTCTTTTTCCATTCTGGGTGGGAAACTCCAGGCTCCCAGAAAAATGTGTCATTCAAGGATAGGCAGACTTAAATTTGTTTCAACTTTTTATTACTGTTTATAACAGCCCATTTCTAGGAGAAAAGTAATTTCAAAATAAATAAAAACCCTCAAAATACTATGTTTTGAGTTTATCCAAACACTTGGGTTTGAAGACTTCTCCTACACATACTGCAATATAAATATGCACATAGAATAACAATATTTGAATGGATTTAAATTTTCTGATGGCAAAGTGTTCTGCCAAAAAAACTTCCAGCAATGTTAATTTCAAACTCTAGCTGAATAACAGCAGCATCTGCATTTATATTCCCTGCAAAAAGCTTGCAAGGCATACTAATGACTTCAAGAGAATCACTTTCTTTAGGGCACACTGTGATCACTCACTGCCAGGGAGGATGGAAAAGGACCAACAGAAAGTTTCCCTGTGGGAAGATGTGTTTCATTAGTTCACCGTCCTCCTGTCAGTCTTCAGGCAGGAAAACAATTGAAACAAATTATGAGAGGAGATGAAAGCAGCCACATTGAGCGCTGCCTGTCCCTACACTTCTGCCAAATTCTGGCCCCAAAACTGGGATGTCTTCCCAGGCTGTGATCCGATGGCCAAGGCAGAAGGGGTACCCAGCACAGAGGTGAGATGTGGCCAGGCAGGACACCTGAGCCAGGCAGAGCATCCCAGCACAGGGATTGCAGCTCTGCTCCTCAGCTGCCTCAGCCTTATGTCTGCATTGCATTCTTGCCTCTTCCTCATGAAATAATTTTTTTTTGTTCTGCCCCTAGATGCATTCCAAAACTTAGCACAGGGCGGATCACAAATTTTGATGACAGCAATGGAGGTAAAAATGCTTCTCTTCTCTTCTCTTCTCTTCTCTTCTCTTCTCTTCTCTTCTCTTCTCTTCTCTTCTCTTCTCTTCTCTTCTCTTCTCTTCTCTTCTCTTCTCTTCTCTTCTCTTCTCTTCTCTTCTCTTCTCTTCTCTTCTCTTCTCTTCTCTTCTCTTCTCTTCTCTTCTCTTCTCTTCTCTTCTCTCCTCTCCTCTCCTCTCCTCTCCTCTCCTCTCCTCTCCTCTCCTCTCCTCTCGCTCCAAAGTGGGACCGCAGGTTAGCAGAAGGGTGAAGTTAAAGATGATGTGTGATGTATGCTGTTTTGGAGGTTTTGCCTGGCTGGAGGTACATCCTGTGTGGGAGGTGTTTCCCTGGAGTTCCTGGCCTCAGAGGTGGCCACCCCCGGCCGAGGCATGGAGTGTTCCCTTACTGACACCAGCCTGTCATTGCTGGAGACATTGCTCAAAGTGACTTTGGGGAAGCAACCAAAAAAAAAAAAAAATCCACGCCCTCATTTCTTACTGCCCCATCTGTTAATCCCAAATTGCAAAACATCTTGGTCTTAAGAAAGAAACAGCAGACAAATGCTTGCTGCTGCTGTTTGTCTTAAAAGCACAGCCTGAAGGATAGCTCGCTGAATGGGGATACATCAGGCTTTTTATCAGCTAGTCTGAAGCAAAAATCCTGCTGTGCTCCATAGTGATATGCCTGAGTACTGCATTTTATCAGTCTGGGGAACTGTTATTTGACAACCCAGTGTTTAAAAAGATTTTTTAAAAAAGCCTTTTACAATCTTGCCAGCTCCCTTTTACAGTCTGTGGTTAGTGCAGAGCCTCATTGTTCATTAAATCTGTTTTGCACCAAGGGCAGAGCACAGTTTGCAAGCAGAGGACCTGAACCTGTTTTATAGGGTAGTCTGTAGGACAGCCAGGTTCCCAGAAGTTGCCATCTCTTCCACTTGCAATCAGGCAGGTGCCACCCTCTCCCAGCAATTGCTCCTGCTGCAGCTGCTGCAATAATTTATCATGGAAAACAACATATGGAAAGAGTTTCTGGGTCTGAATTGTAATGAGGGAAAGAGGCAGCTCCAAAATCCCTTAACTATCCTGAGCAATACAAAAGGACTACAGTCACTGGGTCACCCCTGAAGGTCCTGAGACAAGTCTGAAGACCTGGTGTACCATCCCTGTCTAAATGCACCTTTTCTTCTCCTTTTTCCAGTGGCTGACTCTTGTCATGTACACCTAGAGGGATGCCAGAGGTTGTGGTAAGAAATCTCTTCAGTGCTGACAAGAGAGGGTGGGGCCCTTGCAGGATGCTCAGCCTGGGGTTATGGGGGGTTTTGAGAGAAGAAGCTGTGAGAGGAAGAGGGAAAGAGGTGAGACCTGCAGCATGAGAAGGGCTGCAAAGGGAATTGGACTTTGGGCTGTTTTTAATGAGTAATTACTGATGACTTTACCAGTCAAGCAGACCTTCAATGGCTCAGCTAGAAACTTGCCCCCACCTGAGACAAGAAATGAGACAGCAGAACTTATTTTTTTTGTCTTCCAAGGGGTGCAATTACCTCTGCATATCTTACACAGCAGCAAATGTACAGTCAAATAGAGAGTAGGTATACAAAGTAACTTAGATTTCTTGGTCAGTCTGATTTCACATTTTTACCAGAGTTAGGTGATTTGGTTTACATTTGAGCAACAGTCCTTACCTTGTGCTTCTTTTGATGTTTGCTCCTTTCATGTCAGGCCTAGAGAGGGACTTCTTTCCTCTGGACTTTCCAGTTTTGCTGCTTGGTTCTTATGAAAGACTCTGCCTTTTCCTGCAAAACTTGTGCTGTTTATACATCCAAGAACCATCTTGGCCGTCGTGCTTCTGCTAACCCTCTGTGATGCAATTGTTCCAGTTGCAATGTTTAGGTGTTAGTGCTGGTCCCAAATGTTTGTCACTGAGGAGAAAGCAGGGAGGAAACCAAATCCTTGGAGAAAATGTGCAGTGGTGGGGCAGCTGACCCCAGGAATTTGTGGAGCATCCTTGGGCAAAGTCAGACACTTTCCTTATCAGCCCTGTTCAAAAATGGGAGTAAAAAACCCAAATACATGACATTCTTTGAAATCCATGGACTGCATCCAGATAAGCCTTCCTATAGACAGGAATTACAATAATAAGTAATACATGAACAGCGTGTCTGGTGTCTCACACCCTGTTTCTGAAGGCAGTTTCCACTTTGGTGAGAAGCTGGAAGGGGAAATGTATGACTGGGGTTTAAATTACACTCCCCCAGGGAGAAAGCATGGTAGGTTCAGAGCCAAGGCAGGGATGGCTCCATGTCTCTCACCTTGACTCCAGGACAGCATTTGTGCCCTGCTGCTCCTCTCTCTTGGCTCCTGGTTACATCCAGTGTGTCCAGCTGTGGCAGGAGCTGGGCTTCAGCACCCAGCACTATGACGCCTGAGCTCTGCTTGCAAGCAGTTGTTTGTTTGAAAGTCTGCCCTTTGCATTCAGAGCTGTGGACAGTGCAAATCTGCATTTTGATGTGTTAATGTGTGGAAACAGAATACTCACATCACTGCACTTGCACTGCAGACTATCATTAGGTAAATATGAGAAGGACCTCGCCTTTGGAGATGAAGTTGCTTAAATTATTGCTTGCAAATTATATTCATAGTCTATTTAGTCATCTTTTTTTTCATGAATCATTCATAAACTGATCGTAACTTCTGGGAATATATAATTAATCATAATTTTCACTTACTGGTTTGGAATGAAATCCTGCCTGTAGGGTGTTTGTAAGCAGTTCACTTGAGCAATTTAGCAGACACTTGCAGCTGGAGCTTGGGCAGTCATGGCACAGGACCCTCAGAGGACTGGAACTGTTAAAACTGGAATCTAACAAACTGTCATTGATGTGGGAAAGCACACTTGGCGTTCACTGAAAAAATTCTCTTGGCAAAAAATGTTCCCATTAGTGGTTCCTAAAGGCTGACCTGAAGCAAGCTGTGTTCTGAGTGAGTCTCTTTACCTCTGTTTTAGGTGACTTTTCTTCCTCCTTAGTGGAGCAGTGCCCAAGGCCATCACACACAAAAGCCATCCATGGAGTTATTGAAAAACCACGGTGAAGGAGTGAAGCCAGGTGTCCTTATGCTTGGTCGTACTCAGATTTTGGGATGAAGAGTCCTTTCCAGGCAAACTGGAGGTGCCTTAGAGAGAGAAGAATTGCTAATAAAGTACTCCATGGGCAAGCTGGAAGTGTTGACTGTAATGTCCTCTCATCTTCCTGTAAATCGTACAGAACTTAGGAACAGCTCCATTAACTCCACTATGAAAAAGAACAGACCCGTGCCTTTTGTGTGAAAGCAGTGTATAAAATGTAGGTTACAAAAATAATTAAGACACAGTTTTATTTGAATTATTTCTTAATTTTCTTGTGTGCCATTTATAAGTGCCAGAAAATGATTGAAGAAATTAGTCATGATTCATAAATAACACCAAAACTTTTTAATTTTCTTTATATTTTTTATTAATAAATTAGGAAAAAAAGTCTTGGGCATTTTTGAGTTCATCAACTATAGGGATCTCATTTCATTTGCGACAGCAATGGGATGGCATATTAGAGATATAGAACAGATTGTTCAGAGCTTTTTTCTGACTTCCAGAATCTATACTGAGACTGTCTGGGAATAAAAAAGTTTATCTGAACTGCATTCTCTTCCTCTGTCCTGATGTCTTAAAAATGTTGGGCTACTTCAGACATAATTCCTACTCAAAAATTAACTTAAACCTGCAAAGTAACTGTAACTTTTCTGTACCCACACATGAACTTCATTTTCCTAGTTTTTTATCATGGTGTTAACAGCAAATGTAGTGATCTATTCCACTCAGCTATTGAAAAAAAAATAATCTTTGAAGACTCTATTTGTGAAAATGCCAAAAAAGAAGGATGCAAATGTCAATGGATGAAAGAAATCCACGGTTTCCATGGCAATATAATTCACACCATGCCTCACCCAGACCCTCTGCACAGGTTTCCACTGAAGCATCCACACGTTAGCAACAGATTTACCCATTTGGCAGGGAGATGTTGCACACTGGAGCAACAGCTACATCACAAGGTAAAGATGAAACCCAGATCTTTGGTATCTCGAGGTCAGTCTGTGTTGTCACTGCCTTGTTCAGCAGCTTGGAGAGCATTACTCATGTAGGTAGGCAAGAGGGGCCACTGAACCAACTCTTCCACTGAAAATTAGAGCAAGGGGAAATCAGTAAAATTAGACTATTTTTATATTTTTGTCAGTAATTTTTGAACAAACCGATTCCTTCTCCAAAGCGGGACTTACACATCCCACCTGAAATCGTTAATCACTCATTAAGCCCTCTGCAAATGTTGGCAAAGAGAGAAGATAAAAAGGGGGCCATGGAAAAATAAATATGCTTTGCTAAAAAGGTTTATTAGTAGAATCATTTCAGAGAAAGTTTTATGTAGCTTAGCCTGGGAATTCAGAAAGGATAATTAAAGAACTTCAGGTACCTCTGGATGACTTCCACCGCACAGTTCATCCATGCTCAAGACAGCTCAGACCTGCTGGGAACAAGCTCTTTGTAGCTACAGGGAAGTCATCTCTGTTAAAGTCCAAAAAAATCTCTGCAAAATTCAGCTCAACTGGTTTAAATACATCTTGTTGTGTGAAAGTCTCATCCATAAAAATACCAAGCCATTAAGATTAATCTTAAAAATCCTAATTTGCAGTTGATGTATTACTTCTCCTTTTGTTGCGTAATTGCCTTTCTGTGGAAGGCAATTCTGCCTGTCAGGAGACAAAGATCCTTGTCTCATAACTCAGCCTGGCCACAGACTGAAATGTCTCCTCTCCATTAAAGAGCAGGCACAGACACCAGGCTGCCCTGGTGCGAAACATCACCTGTCCATGGTTTGTCTCCCCGTGAGCAGCTGCTGGGGGTGATGCTCTGGGGAGTGTCCCCAGGCACAGAGCCCCTGCAGAGCCCACCTCCAGCTCCATCCCACCAGCCCTTCACCCAGCTGTGTGTGGCTCTGTGCCCCCCAGCACTCTCAGGGACCCAGCCATGGCCCCTCGGGCTTTTCAGGCTGGTGACTGCAGGCTGATCCTGCACTGGGGCAGAGTAATAACTCACTGCTGTCAAGCTGAGCATGGCTGCCTGTCTGCGGCATTGGAAGAATTGGTATTCCACTTGATTTATACCTCCAACCAAGCTAATTAAGCAACAATTCAGGAGGAATCCATCATTGTGACAGACTTGTTGATTAACCATCCCACGGACAAAGTCAAGGGTGTTTGGTAGCCTGAAAAAAAAAAGGGTCAATAAGGGAGAAAAGCAATGATTTGGCCATAATACAGCAGTGACTATTATTTCCAAAAGCAACAAGAAGTTTAATACATTTCACAAATACTGGCGCCAACACTGAAAACAAAGGTGGCTCAGATCAGTGGGGTGTTAGATAAAGAGAGAAAACTTCTACATTTCATCTTGTGTGATTAAGCTGTGAAGGCAAACTTTATGGGGATGGTGCCCCTATTAAAATCTTCAGGCCCCTTCATCTGTGTTTGCCAGTTCTGAAATGTGAGTGCAGTCCCCATGAGGTTTCTGGCACTTGTGAAGGCTCTGAGATTCATCCAATTATGATAATATCTTCTCTAATTTTTTTGATTAAAATCAGTTCCTAGTCCTCAGGGACACAAGTCTGAAAAGCCCTAAGAGAATCTGCTGTTAGAAACTGAAGAGAAGGGCCTCGAACAAATGCTCTATTTTTAAATCTTCATGAGGGTAAGAAGCAGGCTGAAGCAGATGAGATTAGTGATGCTGAACTCCCTAGCACAGGAGATGGGATATAGAGCTGATGAAATTAGGTAGGATCTAAGCCAACCATTAGCTTCAGAAGGACTTTGCTGCAGAGTGGTGATAGCTGGCCCCGTAAGAATAATCTCTGGATGTCATCTTGGAGCCCTGCTATTTACTGCCCTTCTCCTGAGCCCCGAAGGCCCCATGTCTTACATCTGCCTAGCAAAGGCTGTGCCCATATCATGCCAAGAGGAGGAGGTTCTCCCATTCTTACCTACAGGGTCTGTTTCCTGAGCATGCAGCCTGGATCAAGGCTCTCCCAGGCACCTTGGAGGCTGTGGTTTGATGCCCACACCTCAGAGAACACATCTTGCTGTTGTGCCATGGGAGACTGGGAGTGTCCATGGCCAGTTTTGGAGCAACTGTGCCTCCCTCTGTACCTTTGTTTGTGCCTCAGGTCTCTCACAGAGAAACTGCTGCTGCAATTTATACAGAAAAAACTATAGCATTTTTCAAGGAAAAAAAAAAAAAGGCTCATTATTCCATAACCACATGCATGGCTGGAGAGGGGAGGGCTGGGTGAGACCCTGCCTGTGAGCAGCCCAGTGGCCCATGATTTTTAGTTTTGTTTCTTAGTGCAATGCATTTCTCAAAGCAAAGAACAGCCTCTGCAAATGCCCTGAGCATGGGCATGCAGACTCTCAGGCCTCTCTCAAGCAGGGTGTAGCAGTGAGGGGCTGGGATTTCAGTGTGCAGCCTGGAGGGCTGCCTGGAAACGCTCAGCTCTTGCTGCTGCCCTCAGCGAGATGCTGACTTTTTCTCAAAAGTGGGACCTGTCCTTCTCTGAGTAGGAAGCAGATGGAAGTTCTGTCAAGAGAGACCCCTCCCCATGTCCAGGTGACTCAGCAGGGGTACAGACAAATATTGGGGTAATTTCTATGGTGGGGGGTTGTTGAAAGCATGGCTAGAAATCATGGGATCGTTTGCATCATCCTTTAAAGACTTGTTAACCAACAGAATATTAACACCTAGGATGTTTACACCATTAAACCAATAATAAGAAATTTCATCTAGCAATAACGTGACCTTTTCTGACCAGTCTTGTTCTACCACACAAATCCATTCTACAGACTTCTCGTCACCTTTATAGTTACTTCTATGCTCGCTATATCTTAAATTCTAAACTCTGAACTTTTCTTTATCGAGCTTAACATGTCTCTATTTTGACTACAAGTCTACATTCTTGATTCTAGCACCTAAACTTGGAAGCTTCTCCCAGGGCCTTAGATCGAGACTTGTATTTGATTCTAAGTTCTGGCTTACAGGTCTGCTACCCTGTAATTTCCCTGCTTCTTGGATCCCAACAGGGGGTGCCAGCCCTGTTTGGCACTATTGAGCTTAGCATTAGCCTATAAAGAGATCCTCTTTTTAGGATCTGTTTGCTGCAGGGCTGCAGCTGAAACATTTCACTCTTACCTGGCAATTCCGTACAGGAAATACCTTAACCCGCAATTTCTGGCTGCACTCCTCGCACCTGGCCCCACCCTGCAATAGCTGCACCTTTTCAGCCCTGGGGAGGGGGATGCCCAGGCAGTCCCAAAGCACAGCAGCCTCTTCAGAGCAGCTTTCCCAATGCCCCCCCTCAGGCTGGCCATTGCTACCCTGTGTCCCTGCTGCCAGCTGTGCCGCCAGTTGTGCCTGGGCCGTGTGTCCCCAGCCCGCTGTGGCTCTGGGGTCCATTTCTGCTGCCTGGCAGTGACATCTAGAGGCTCCCTGGCCTGAGCTCCCGTCTCACTGCTCGCAGCTCTTGGCACGCAGAAACCTGCTCCTCACAAAGGCCCTGGGAAGGGCTGAAGTACTGCAAGGCTTAAATCCAAGTCCTTCCCTTGCCCCTCCCTCCTCAAAAAATCATTGCTGTAGCATCCCAAGAAAATTTGACATTATTTCTGGGATACCAAAGGTCTGGGAGAGTCAGCCCATGTCCCTTCCTTGAGAGAGGAACTGGTCCACATAGGGCTGGTGCTGGTTAAATAATATATACAGCTTTCCACCTGAGGAAATACCATTTCCTTGCTTTACATGCCATCCATTAGATTTGATGCCACCCAGCATCAAAGGCAAAGCTGCCACAGAAATACCTCTGTATCATGGCTGGCTGAGAAAGATGAAAGATTATTGTGCAAACAGTATTATGCATTTAAAAGCAATGCATTCAAGAAATGAGGAGGAAATATATCATCTCCATGGGCTGAATTATTCAGCCCGATGATGAATGCATCTCCTGAAGCATTCCCAGGGTTTGAGCTGAAATACCTACCATGGAGAGAGAGAGGGAATGCTATTGCCTATATGAAAGGTACTTGGTATTCAATGGAATGTGTATTCTCTAGGGTGATATCCCATAGGCATTTTGAGTCAGCAGAGCAGATTGCAAATGATCTTCTAGCCTGAAATCAGGGAAAAAGCAGCTTAGTGGAGTAGAGCTCTCTCACAATAAAAAATTTGCAGGAATATTGCAGTGAAAAGTGTGAGGAATGGCTCTTGCCCATCCTGTGTCTTATATCCACCTCGTCTCCTCTTTACTTATTTTGTCTGCCTGATGCTGAGGAGCTGGGCTATAATGGTGGTTCCCAGCTCCACACAGGGAGAAATGCCAAGACAAGGTGAGAGCAGAGCTGTGGGGTGAACCTCCTCCATCACCCTTAGATTTCATGGCCTAAAACCCTTTCTCCTTATCTCTGAGGGAGCAAGTTACATCTCCATCCATGGAGCAGGAAGGTGCTTTGCTCACCAACGGTGTATATGATTTGCAAGACCTTAACACAGTCATTAACCTGTAGAAACATTAATGTGTCTAGTTGTTTGGGGTTTTGTTTTTGTTTTTGTTTTTTTTTGAACCAGCATTCCATGTACTCTAGAACTCTGAGGTGATAGGAGATATGAAGTGAAACTGAGATTGTCAAGCTGTTTTTATTTTACTGGACTGAAGGAAGAATGAATAAAAGAAAATTGTAGCTGTGAGTGCCATATTTTTCTTTTTCTGATACTTTTTTTTCTTCCTAGACACTGGCATAAAAGCTTCCATTTCATTATTATATCAGATGAAACCAAAGGATTTTTTTTCTCCCACTGGAAAAAATTAAGAGTTTCAAGCTTTTAGGGTGATCAGTGAAGGCCAGCACAATGTTAAATCAAATTTAGAAGATGAATTGGACCCCTTACCCATAGCTCCTAGATATTGCTGGTTACCACAGAAGTCCCTTGGACAAAGCCTTCCACATCAGGCTGAAGATGTTAGGAAGCCAAAAGGAACAATGTGCTGTGGCGGACCTGGACATTTTCTTCTGGGCCCTCGTTGCCAGGCAGAAATCTCATTAAAGGCAACAGAATAGAATTCTGGACTTCTAAGTGGCCTTTGTAACAACACTCAGCATTTCAAACTCCTCATTTGGGGTTGGCTCTGGCCTGGGGAGGGGTTGACATCATCCCTCCTTCCCAAAAGGAGGCATCAGAAACTCCCTGCACTTTGATGGGGAAAGAGTACACGCCTGGCTGGAATAAAAAAAGAGGAACAGTGAGGATGAAGCTGGGCAGGGATGGGCCTGGGTACAGGGAAGAAAAGGCAGCACTTTCTGTGCCACTGTGGAGGTTTCCTGGTGCAAGCACCAACCCCTCCAGCAAGTGCCTGTGCTAGAAGTGACTGCAGAGGTGCTCTGGGGAGGTTTCTGTAGTTTACTGCCCTGGAAAAATCGTGGGGCCTGGTGAAAGTCACACCAGGCAAACTAGGAGATCTTGGCATACTCCTGCATGGGGGCCTGGGTCACCACATGCATGGGAAAGTCTGTTCCTGCAGGCTCTGCCACTGCTCCTGGGATAACCTTCTGGAGGGCTCACAAAGCCGGTGTCCCTCCAGGCACACCAGACAGCTTGCCTGACAGCTCCAGGCTAGCAGATGCTGGGAAACAGCACTTCTGGCTCGGCCCTTGGATCAGGCAACGCATCCAGCTCTCCTACTTAATGTTCACTCCATGTGAACAAGTCCTAGGAAAGGCAGACACCTGCAATCACTCAGCTCTGCTGCTGAGATTTCGTGAAGGCATGGCTTTGCAGGCACTTCTTAGACAGCGGGCTGGGTTTAAAGCCAAAATCAGAATATGGGATAGAAGAAGCCTTTTCCCATTAAACCACATTTGTAAAAATAATTTCTGGGCTTTTACCCTTGTGCAATTTCACTTTAAGGCCTTATTGCTCTCCTTGTCCCCGAGGCTGGGAAAGGGTCATGCTGTTGGACAGCAGTCACATCCAAGAAGCAGCAGGCTGAGCAAACAGCTTCACTTTGTCGAGTTAGAAGCATCAAACTGAGGAAGGCAAGGGCCAGAAGCTGCTTGCAAAGCTGCTGAAAGGTTCAGGAAGCTGTGGGATCATCACTGAGCCGTCAGGGCTGTGCCTCAGGATGTGCCCTCGGTGCTGCCAGGCCGGTGGTGGATTGACACACATTCCCACTGACCTACATTAGAGGGATTCATGAGTCACACATCAGAAAAAAATCATTTCTCTAATGAGCAGACTGCTGTTACTGAGATGGGAATTTTGCGTGAGATACTGAGCAAGAGCCTTTTATTATTTGAATATAATGATGTACTTCTAACACAGCATTAACAAAAAAATAACTCGCATTAGGCCTTTATGCAGACATTCATGGCTTTCAAGACACTTTATGGATGAATTGATTCTGTTTAATCAACCAAGGCATAGAAGAATTATTTCTTTCTCTAGCTCCACAGTGAGTCAATAAAAAAGGGGACAGGGTTTCCAAAACTCCCTTTTAATTTTGACTGAACAATGGAAGAGCTTTTAGAGAGGATGGAGACTCAAGAGTTCCCTGTGGTAGAAAGTTAGAAGTAGAAATTTTTAGGTCAGGAACAGATTGTTTTTCTTTTTTTGGTGAGATATGCTGTGATTTAATGAAGACTTCATTAATCCAGGTTTGTGCCATGTCATGCATAATACAGGAGTTCAGATGGATGGAGCACAATGTTCTCCTCCAGCAGAGGATCTGAAGTGGTGAGATCTGGATGGGGATTATGACAGCTCCCAGAGTTAAACTGGGATCCAGCTGGGGGTGGCTCATTGATCTTTAAGGTCCCTTCCAACCCAAACCATTCTATGATTTAACTGAAAAAGCATTGAAGGCATGCAAAGTTTTGACAAGTTGGAATTTCCTGGGCAAAGTATTTGCACAAACATTATTTTTTTTTCCCCTTGAAATGGATAGATTGCGTAAGAACTTCTGGGAAACAACACAGGCTAAAAGCCCCCTGTACTGCTGATAAACAGACACTGTCCCGAGGCTAATCTCATCTTAATTTGTAAGGTGTGTGTGTTTTAACTATTTAATCATTCGACAAAAGACTTAATCTCATTTACAGTATATTCACTCCTCTTCAAGCCCTATTTCTCTCGCCTCCTGGAATTTTAAACCCAGAAAGGGGTTTAAAATAACCTTCTTCACCTGAGAAGGTTTTTTAAAGAAGGGCTTGTGTGCCCATCTGTAGGCATCTGCTCGCCCGTGGGGCAGGAGATGCTGCGGCAGTTCCAGCCGGGAGCTGCAGATGGCAGGATTGACCTGCAGACTCCGGTCCACCAGCGCTCCTCGCTCTCCGAACCAGCAAATGCCTGCAGCCGAGGGACCGAGCTACACGCCCCACCTTGTAGGTGAGACTGGGAATAACATGTTCAAAGCTGGCTTTGGAGGTGTTAAACCCCTCTGGAAAAAAAATTCCTTTCCTCCACAAACACAGAGCCAATGTTGGTACCACAGGGGTTGCCCTGAAGGCGCTGCACCCACCTCCTTCCACAAACAAAAGAGTAAAAAAGTGTGCACCGAGAAGGCACCAAAGGTAAAGTCTTCTGAGCAGCTTCTGGTTGAGGAATCTTTAAGTATATAAGGTTGTCTTAGTCTGGAGAAAAGTTGATTACAATGATGGTAGAGAGCAGGTGCATGAAGAAGACCATTCATTGTCCTGTAACAGAAGAAGCAAGAGCAGCAGATAAATCTCTTGCTGGTGTGTTCAAAGGGGCCAGATGAGCTTTGCATGGCCTGGAATGGTAGAACTCATTCATCTCTGTGGGATGCTGGGGCTGCCAAATCTTTGCAGAGCTTTGCAGAGATGCCCATTCCTCTCTATGGGCAGCTTCATAGAGAGGAATCACTCAGGAGGTACCATACTCAAAGGCATCCCCTCCTGTTCATGAGGAAATTAGTTCCAGCATTAAACCCTTCCCAGGGTCTGCTGTTGGGGTCAGGAGACTTTCAGCTGGCCTGATCCAGTACTTTGGTGGCCCTGGCCTGGGGATCCACTTTAGGGGGTGCTATGAGCTGCTCAGCTTTCAGTTTCAGAAGTCCTTTTTCAAGACAAAACTTGAGCTGTGACCCAGCTACATTGCCTGAGCTCTGAGGCTAGAAGATCAGAAAATGTCCTTATTAAAAAAAAAAATAAAAATCTCTCTTTGACTCTAAGTGGGTTTTGAAGGGGGGAAGGTGGGATTCCTGGGTCGGGGTTTCCAAAGGCATGGGATGGCAGCATTGCACTGTGTCCTTAAGCCTCTTTGCACTGAACCAGTAGGGAAAGGCAGGGTGAACCCCTGGTGTTAGGATTGCT
This sequence comes from Bombycilla garrulus, assembly GCA_013400315.1. Taxonomy (NCBI): domain Eukaryota; kingdom Metazoa; phylum Chordata; class Aves; order Passeriformes; family Bombycillidae; genus Bombycilla; species Bombycilla garrulus. The sequence goes on from VXBU01014124.1 coordinate 984,552, forward strand.
GAGCTGTAACGTGCCACAGAATTATAGAAACATTTAGGTTTAAGAAGACCTATAAAGTCTTTGAGCCCAGCCATTAACCCAGTACTGCCAAGCCAAGTCCCTAAGTGCCACATCTACAGTCTTCAAATACCCCCAGGGATGGTGACTCAACCACCTCCCTGGGCAGCCTGTTCCAGTGCTTGGTGTGAGAAACAACACTCACTTTTAAAATCCCCAAGGTTTATTAACCATAAAAAATTCACCGAGGACTGAATAAGGAAAAAGGCACGGCATGGGGAGCGTGTGACCGTGTACCACGTGCTCACTCACAAAATGGCTGCTCTGCCTGTTATACCCCAGGTGTTGCATCAGGTAACCCTGAACCCCCCAAAGTCTGTCTGCCAGCTCTTCTTTGCCCTCCATTGCTGGAGATTGCTTTCCTGCCCCTGGAGTGGAGCTCAGGTGCTGTCAGGCCGTGCCTCCTGCTAATAACCATTCCCTATTCCCAGCTGCTCCACGCCAGGGGCCCATGAGCACCAGCCTTTCACCAGCCCCAGGCTGATTGGGGGCAGCAGTACCGGGGAAAAAGGGACTGTGGGGAGAGCAGAGGGTGTCCAAACAACAAATCACAGTAACATAACCATACACCAATAAAACTGCTCTGAACATGCACACAGTATTCATCCCTTAATTGAGAGCCAGCTATCACATTACCCATGTATAACTTTGGCAACCCTTTTGGTAAAGAAATTTTCCCTAATATCCTTGTCCTGTCATTTGTTTCTTGGGAGCAGACACCAACCCCCAGCTCACTACAAACTCCTTGCAGGTAGTTGCAGAGTACAATAAGATCCACTCTGAGCCTCCTTTTCTCCTTGTCAGCATTTGGTAGGCAGAGCTTGGGTCTGTTGCTCACCTGCAGATGGTGCATTGGCCAGGCTGCATCTCTTCCATGCTCTGTATCCCAGAATGCAGCACCAGCAGCTGGAGAGCTTGGGTTGCCCTTGTCTATCCAAGTGCAGAGCAAAGCTGGAGCAAGCAAACCCTGGGTTCTGCATGGCTTTCCTTCCAAAAGGTCTAGGTAATGGGTCTGGATCTGTGTGAGGAGGAGGAGCAGGAGAAAAATAGGAATCAGACCAACAACATCTGAGTTAGTGCCTTTCTCAAAACCTATTTTCTCTTTAAGGAAAAAACAACTCTTTTCCCCTTTTAGTTAGGCTCAATTGGCCATATGGGAACAGCCCTAATTCATAGCCATTTCCTGTCAGGGTTAGATTTAGTGCAGCATGGTGGGGATGGTGGCAGCAGCACCTTTAAAGCCAATAGAGGAGAGTAGCAGGATCTCAGTACTAAACCCTGGATGCCCCAGTGTTAACAACTAGATAAAGGAAATTATGATCAACAACTGCTCAGGTCCATTGATAATTTTTTTGGCATCAGCCAAGCAGCCTTTTATGCTCTTCCTGACTGGACTTGATATTCAGGCTCTTTAGCTTGCTGTCTGATCTTGTAGAACAAGAGAGCTCAGTGTTCCTGTCTGTAGTCAAATTTTGGCTGTTAGAAGGTTACCAGGTTGGATAGAACAACAGGAAATGTCCTTAAGTTGCACCAAAGGAGGTTTAGGTTGGATATTAGGAAAAAGGTTTTGTGAGCAGGTTTGTCAAGCATAGAAGCTGACCGCCCAGGTGGGTTAACCATCCCTGGAAATATTTAAAAGGCATGTAGATGTGCAGTGGTGAGAGTGACATTACAAGGGAAATAGAGCATGTGCTGATGTGACATCAGTTGCAAGACTGTCTGGAGCCTCCTTAACAGACTGACTGGCCAATGGACAAGACTATTAAGGTGGAAAAATCTGCTGCTTGTTGGTCAATAATTATGAGAAATGAATGGTCCATGTTTCTGATCATCTGTGCTTGGTGAAGTTATGCAGGCAGAATAAGATCTCCCTCACCTCTTGTAGAAAAATGAAGAAAAATCACTTAGTTATTGACAGACCAGGAAGAAGAACAAGTCTGATCTTTGCTTTCAGCAGGAAGGTTTTCCAGCTGTGAAGTTCAGCTGTGGCTTGGGAATCTCTTCCCCATGCCCTGCCCTCCTGTGTGACAGCCTCCTGCCTCTGCCCCACATGTAGGGCCCAGGGATGCTCACTGAGTGGCTGCTCCAGGCTGGTGGGCATCCCATTCCCAGATTAACAGTGCTTCAGGCAGGGAAGTCAACCCAGGAAAGCTCCTCAGGGGGTTCTTTTTCCTGGGAGGTCTCTCATCTATTCCTGGACTAACCCCAAAGACTTCTTTGCACAAGAGCACGCAGCCCTTGACCGGGCAGTTTTCCTTGGATTGTGATGTTGAGCAAAGATCAATGCAGTGCTCTGCTGGTTCCCCCACTCTGTGCCTCCCACAGGGACTGCTTCTTCCACCCTGAAGAGATCTGCTCCTGCTCTCTCTCTCTATCTGCAGCCCCATCAGTCCAAGAGCAAACACACCAGAAAGCCTGATGTGAACTTGCTCGCAAGAACAATAACCTGCAGGGATGGGGCTTTGGCCGCACAGTGTTTGGCTTCACAGATGTTTTTGTGGGATTTTGTTTTGTTTGTTTTTTTCCACAAAAACCAGAGGAACTGAATGACATGGGAGAAGGGGATCTCAGCATAAATTTTGTTAGAAGCATTACAGTAAGCAGCCCTTCAGCACTTGAGCTGTATCATAAATTTTGTTTAGAGGGAAAAAAAGAAGCACAGGAAAAAATCAGTCAGTGAAGAGGGTCTAACAACCTTTGCCCTGAAACATGTTGGAGTGTTTTTGAGCAGCATAATGAAAATCCTCAAAAGAGCAAGGCAGTGGAAGAACCACTGTTACAGATGCCCTGAGACCCAGTTAGCTTAACTCCTTTATTGATCTTCCCTGGAAATGGAGCACTACAGCAGAGAGGTTAGGGAAAACAGATAATAAACAGGAGAGACTTTGAACACATGAAAGCTGGGATGACAGTTTTAGGGAAGACATCTCAATGGAAGCACAGTGCCAACTTCCAAGGGTTTTAGACAACAGGTGTTAGTAAACCCACTTTCCTGGCACTGAATGAGGAGGTCCAAGTCCAGCTGCTTGTCTCTGCAGAAAGGGGCACGTCAGGCATCAGTTAAAGTGGGAGGGAGGAGCTGCATGTGAGTGCCAGACAGGACAGTGAGGGCTGGACTTCAGTTCTTGGGAGTCTGGGTCTTTTGCAAGGCGAACCAGTTAGCACCACACCTTCACAGTAACTCTGGTCTGTGCTGGACTGGGACTGCCTTCCTATCTGGCACCTGTTACCAAATCCAGACTTTGATATTCTAAAGAAAATCGTCCCCTGTGCCCTGCTGAGGTACCAGACTGTGCCAGTCCCAGGTCAGAGGCGTCTCCATGGCCCAGGGGAAGCAGGCAAGGAGAGACCCCAGCCTGAACACTTCCCTGCTGCTGCTTGTCCTCGGCCTCTGGGTGCCCAAGGCTTTGCTGAGGGAAGCAGTGGCATCTCTGTGCTCCAGAGGAAGTAACACTGAGCTAACAGCGGCACGAAAATGTGCAGCACCTCTTTTTGAATTGCACAGCTGCAGCTCTGCATTTTTGAAGGTTTAGCACCTAGGGAATAAGAAATGTCAATATTACCATATAGTTTTCCTTGGGTGATACAAAATCCTCCAGCTGTCAGGTTAATTTAAAGCCAAAAAGGAAATCAAGTTTAATCACAATTTTGTGATAATTTTTGCCTCTCACAGGAAAAGTTCCCCTGGCTATGCTAAAAAGATGTTCGATGTTTCAAAGACATTCATTGATTTGTTAGAGAAAAGCTTGCATTCCTTGAGCTGAACATCTCCCTGAGCAGGGGAGGAGGGCATATCCCAGGATCAGGAATGAGGATCTGCTTGAAATAAATGCATTTTAAGGTCCTATTTTAGATCAAGAAACTGCTCTTGGCTTCCTGCTGGCCTTCAGACAAGCTAATGAGCACCTTTGGGAAATGCACCTTCTGAAATCACCTGCAAGCCACCCCAGCTCCTACAGACCCAGCCTAGAGCAGCACCTGCCCTGGGGTGCTAGAAGCCCTCCAGAGGAACCATCACCCGTCATTCCCACCACGGCTTCTCCTTTGAGCTGGTCTGGAACCCTTGGGAACCAGCCCCAGGAAAGAGCTTTCCATTCCCCATTCCAGTTTGAAGGGGAGGGAAGGTAGAGGAGCAGGGAGATTTGAAACAGAGGAGGAGGAGAAGATGCCTGCCAGGGAAAGAGCCAGCAGAAATTCCAAAGAGGTGTGAGATTTAGAGGGCCAAAGGCCCCAGCCACCATTAGCCAGAGGAATCCAGCACACCGCTGCTCAGGAGGGGCAGGGCTGTGAGTCTGCAGGGTGGAGGGCAAGGGAATGGAAAGGACTGGAGAGGACATTGATTTTCTTAGAGGAAAAAGTGAGCAAGAATGACCTCAATGGAAAAATATTTTCTCTCTCTCTCCCTTTCTGTCTCACGGACAAATATAGCCCTACACGTTATGCAAAGGCAGTGTTCAAGCATGCTTGGAATGAGCAACTTGGGAGGCAAATTGCTACCACTTGTCCTCACTCTTGTTTTTTGGCTTTTATTTCTTTTTCTTGCTTTGTCTTCTCCCCTCCAGCATGGTTCAGCCTTGACAGCTGCCACAAAGCCACCTCAGAGCGAGTCCCTGACTCAAGAGGACAGAGGGGTGTCCAGGGGACAGCTGCCAGCAACCACAGTGACAACCACCGCTGGTGTTCACAAAATGACCTGAGAGGGAAAATGGTTTGAACCAGGGCTGTGTGGGTTAAAGAAGGGAGAAACAATTGGGTTGAATAATGGAAAGGTCTTTCCAACAGTAACGAAATGCTGGATGGTGAGCAAGTCTTTCCAACAGTAAGGAATGCCTGGAGATCTTTGCCAACACCCATCCCAGACCATCCTTTGGAAGCACTTCAGCAATACCTGTCCAGAAAGGCACAGGAACAGACACAGGCACAGGCAGTGGCAGTCATTCCCCCTGACAGACTCACTGCTCAGCAGCAGCCCAGACCATTTCCTTACTTCCCTATTTCTGCATAATTTCTTTCTCTTTTACTATGAACATTACAGAACATTTCTGCTGGGAGTCGAAAGGCTGCCAAGTGCCTTTAGCTGTTCCCATCATCTCCTGTTTTCGCAGCCCCGGCTGTGTTTTACCTGGAGGCTGCAGCTCCCATGGACCTGCTGTGCTTCAGGGGCTTCACTGCTGCTCCTCCTCGGTTTGCTCCTGGATGGGAGCCAGCTCCGAGGGGCTGGAGGGCCCTGTGACCCACTCTGCCCCATGGCCAGTGCCAGCCCCAGCTCCCAGCAACATTCCATGGGGAGAGCAGCACAGGAAACAGCCGGGGCCACCTCTGAACCAGGCTCCCATCCAGGCTCCCTCCCTGCTTGTGTTTCACTTGTGGGGCTGAAAATCTCAGCCTTCTGGTGAAACAAGGGATTGCTCAGAAAAAATCCAAATGCAGAGGTGCGTGGCTGCACACCCATGTCTGCTCCAGGGACAAGGAGAAGGCAGGGCCAGGCTTGGGTGCAAAGCAGAAATCCTGCCTTACATTATCAGGGGTAACCAAAGCCTGCCCTATCCTTCTCCTCTAGGGCAGACAGAAACAGCTCCTGAGCCCTGAATCCAGCTCTGCAGACAGACCTTGGGCTGCAGATCAAGACAACACTTTTTCTACCCTCCCCTACCCCCACAGGCCCAGGACAGAGATGGGTTTTGCAGCCCAGGGTCACCCAGGACAGGGAGGCAGGGCTGGGAAGATCCAGAAATAAGTTTCCAAGAAGCCCTACAAGAAAGTCAGAGAAGGATTTTTTTACAAGGGTATGTAGCAACAGAACAAGGAGGAACGTCTTTCAACTGAAGGAGGTTTAGGTTAGATATTAGGAAGAAATTCTTCACTCTGAGGGAGGTGAGGCACTGCAACAGGCTACCACAGAAGCTGTGGATGCCCCATCCCTGGAGGTGTTCAAGCAGCAATACCAATATCAATAATAACAGCAACAACAACTGTCTCCCTTCCAAGGGCCAGAATAATCCCCATCTTGTATTTATGAGAAAAAAAATATATAAAAAAAGAAGAATTCAAATGTCTTCTTCAACCCTAAGCTGTGAGATGGCTGGAAAGAGGCACAGATATCCTTCATCCCCTCAGCTCAGCACTGTGTGAAGGAGTCAGGCAACATCTGCAGGCTGTCTCTAGGCCGTGCTGCCCTTCCCAAGAGGGAAATGGCAGAAGTACAACCAAGTTGCTGTAGTCACCCCCATGGGCAATGCCATGTCCAGCACAGATGGTGAGGGCTGGTGGCCTGGCAGTGCAGATGTAAGAACAGCCTCTGCCTGCCATTCTCCCAGGTTGCATTCCCTCTTTTCTTGAATCAGCTTGATGCTGAAAGCATGGAAGAGGTCTCCTCCGCAAAGCTAGTTGTGTCTGATTTCCAGGAAATCAATCAAATGGGACAAAACTAAAGCAAACAGATCAATCTGCAATCAGAGAGACTTTTCTCAGCCTTTCATAAACAAAAAATAAAGGGAGCAATTTTCCCTTCCCTCAAAAAACCCCCTGCAAATGTCATCTGCCAGCGCTGTTATTTCCACTCCTGGGAGGGAGGCAGGCTAGTGCTGCTCCCAGATTTTCTGTGGATGAGCTGGGAATCAAAGCAATTAGGCAGAAGATAATAAACCATTCACCCAAACACAACAGCCAGCAGAAGAGGGGCTGTAAACAAGTCAAGCTTTCTTACCTCCTTGCTGTTTCCAGCGGTTTTGTGATACACTCCCTAGGGCAGGTTTTAAAGAAGCCTGAGGATGAGGTGGTATTTGCCCACCTAAGGAGACACTTGTGTTTGCAGAATATTAAAAACACTAAAATTCTCCAAGCTTCATACAGAGTTTTTGTGCCTGTAGCCATCAAGAACCGGTCCAATGCTGGTGGCTGGCATCAAGCCAGTTTGCAAACCAATTTATATTTCCAGTCCTTGCTGGTGCAATGCCTGTGCTGCCTCGGCACTGTCAAGACAGTCGTGATGGCTCTGGTAAAACCAACCTTCATCCCTGTTCTTACCACAAATGCTCCCCAAACACTGTGCTTGTAGCAGGGCCATGGCGGGAGGCAGAGGAGAAGTCAAGGGGGATCCTGGCAGGACCCAAACCCTTCCTGGTGGCCTCACTGGAGACCTGCTGGTGGCCAAGGCTGCATGGAAGCAAGGCAGGCTGCAGGGAGAGACCTCCCAGTGCCAGATGGACACAGGTTTGGCCAGAGAAGTGCCAGTCAGGCACCTCCAAGGGGTTTGTAAGCATCGGTACAATTTCCCAAGGGATAACAAATCTATCACATCCTCTATCACGTTGTTTCCAGGTGTTTGAGAGTTCTGATGGAAAAGCTGCCTTTCTCACAGAAATGCCACCTCTTTGGCAACAAAGAAGTCAGTTTTCAGCCAAAAACGTTGCACTGGGGAGAAAATGCTCCCATGTGAGCAATCCAAGTATTCCAACCTGAGCCATACAGCCTTGTGTGAGTGAAGCCGGAGATTTTGCTCCACGTTTATCCCTTCAAAGAAATTTCCTGACCAAATGGTGCAGAACAGGATAGGAAAGAACTAATAAATACAGTGTTTTCAATCTCCAAAAGGAAAAGAGAACAAATTAAAAAAAAAAAAAGTGAGAAAGAGAGACTCTCCATGTATGAGTTATTGGAAAGAGAGGTGAGGGGTAAGGGATGAGAGGAGGAAGAACTGTGCTATCAAGGTCTATGACACTGAAGAGGCTTTTCAAAAGCCTGCCACAGCCTCTTCTAGGCACATGTCTTAAAAGACAACAGTAATTTAGTTTAGTTTGACACTTCCACAGCACCTGACAAGCAGGCATCCAGAAAGGCTCTTCTGATTTTCAGTCCAGAAACACAGGCTTCACAGGAGGAAATTTCTGTGTGATGACAAACCCTGAAAAATATCAAAAAAGCAGATTCCAGGAGGGGCTGCTGTTTGACCTCTGGGGCTGACTGCCTGTCTGGCATCAGCCCTTGGGAACTCACGTCCGAGTGACCTGGGGAAAAGCACCACCAATTTGGTATGCTCATTTTTCAGGTCCTGTACAATTTACTGGCAAATAAATAAAGTCTTTGTTGAAGTAATTTTTTTCTCCTTCTGTGAGCAAACACAGTATAAAACACGGTTTTGAGTGAAAAGCCTGAAGCCAAACAGTGACGGATTTCTTTTTACTGCCATCGATCATGTGGAAGAGCTGTTTGGAGACTGCTGTCTCTAAAAAACACCCTGCATGTTTGAGAAGTGATCTATACAGCCATTCCATCTGTCTTTGGGATGATAAAAGCCTTCAGCTCAATCTCCTTACAGATTTCTTCATCTGCATCTCCTGGATCTGATGATGAGAAACCTGGGAAACAAATCTCTTCTGGCTCTTTTGAAACACTTCATTGCAGAATTGGCAGTGCCATATTGATGAAATCTGACAGCAATATTTTTTATTTATTATTTATTATGTTATTTACTTATTTATTTATCATGATTGGCCCTTCTTGGATTTTGGAATTATTGGGACATGCATGGATTTCCTGGCTGAGCCAGGGGAGTTTTTTCCTTTACACTCCACCTCTCCCAAACCACTGAGGGCATTGTCTGCTCATGAATGATGGCATGGATGGCATAATTTGCTGAGTGCCCACTCTTCTATCCCACAGAGCACAAAAAGATACAAGCAGGAGTCTTGTATTAGAAAAAGATATAAGCAGGAGACCCTTATCTCCATCCTTCTCTCAGGGAGGACAAGTGGCTGACTGAGGTGGTCCTGGCCTCTCCCTCTCTGTTACCCTGCTAATGCAGATCCTGGCCCATTAAAGGCTCGCTGCCTCTTCCCTCTTCCAGGCTGTCTGTCACTGCTTCTCTCCTTGGGCCATGTGGAGCATCACCAGCAGTATTTCCTCATTTCCACTGATCTGTGTAGGACAAACAAAGGGCCAAGCAGGCAGGAATGGATAGTCCAGTAGATCTGGAAGGGCTTGCTGAATGATGTTGATTCCACAGCTCTAATACAGCTTTCCTTGCTCTGTACTGTTGTTCTTTATTTTTAAATGAGATTCCAGCTGATGTTCACCACAGGGGTCCACACGACTGAGAACCCACCATAACCTTGGAAGAGATGCCAGAGACAAAGATCCCCATGTCAGCCTGGGATTTTTTTCTCACTCTTACCGGGACAATGGAGGAGTCTGAGGAGTTTTGCTTTTCCTGAAAGACCTGTTCTGCCTAATTTGCACATGTGCTGACTGGAGTAGGGCCCTTGGACACCCCTCTCCAAGCACATTTCCCTGGTTGCTTTGTGCTGTGGCTCACAGGAACTGCCTCCTCACGATCTGCAGCAGAGCAGAGCTGTCCAAAGTCCAAGCACTTTGTGCTAATTGAATTACCACCTTCCACCAAGGCCACTGGCTATCAAAGTGCTAATTTGCTTCCTGAGGCTGAGAACCAGATTTTCCAAAGCGATTTTCCAAAGCGAGGAGGTGACTGATGCAACATGAGCTTCTAATGAGCTACCTCTTGCATCTTACCTGGGTCCTCACTGCCACTGAACTGAGATTCATTTAGCAGACACCTCTGGCATCTGTAGGTCCTGATTTGGCCATCAGCAGGCACTGAGACCACACCCATCACTGTAAAGATTTTCTGCTCCGTATGAAGATACACACCCTTAAGCCAGAGGGATGTTGCAGGCTTTTGCCATTTCACGTTGTGTACAGAGATTTAGTGTGACTGTGAACAAGGACTTAGTCTTGATGTACTGCAGGTGACCCATGAAACAGCTAATGGGTCAGTCAGCTCTGCAGGTACCTGGTCTGCATAAAAACCAGGCCTGCAGCTTTCCCTTACAGCACCGATGTGCTGTCATGCTGTGAAAACATCAGACCTGTTTACAGCTGCTTCAAGCCCAAAAATATTGTACCTTTTACAAGACTAATGCAAAAATCAAGAAGGATAGCTTGAGACAAAATCACTTAAAGGCATCTTTGTGTCTCCTCAAGTCTGAATTACACAAAGCAGTTACAGTAAGTACAAGATTAAGTCCTATCAAGGCTCTAAGAACAAGCAGTGCACATTAGTGCCCCTGAGCAAGACAGCGCGCGGGACGAGGGCTCTCGGATGAGATAATCTCCCCGTCTTCCCCTCTGTGCACACACAAAACAACATCCTCATCATTCTGATGTCACGGCACGTCCAAGCGATGAAAAACCCCAGCTAAAGCCACCACAAATCTCCCAGACACATCGGAGGAGTGCAGCCGGCAGAGGAAGCCGGCACACGGCTGACATCAGCCTGCATCAGGTTGCTACGCGACCGGGAAATCTGCACGTGTTGCCATGACGATATCACTTCATCATCATTCCGTGCACAGCTCCGCGGAGCGCAGCCAGCCCTCCCTGCGCACATTCCGGGACAGAAAAATGCGGGATCAAGCGGGAGCTCGGCAGCGCGGTGGGCGGGGGGGGGGGGGGGGGGGGGGCTGCAGTCAGAGCCTCTCACTCGGGCAAGGCACGCAGGGCTGCTGGGAGAGCTCTTTAACCTTTTCCTCTTTCCACTTTGTGGTTCAGCATTTTCCTCTGGTGTTTCTCAGATGATGCCGTGTCTGATAGCTGTGACAGCCACGCACAGCATACAGATGGGCAACCCACGCTGGGGGAGGTGGCAGCATCCTTCTACCCTCACCACTGCCAGGGAACTGGCAGCAGCCAGGGGAAGCTCGTAAGGGAGGGTGAATACCTAAATACCTCATCTGGGAAGGGAGGGAGCTGCTGGTGTGTCACTTACAGCACGTGCTGCTTCCCAGGCTCTCACAGCAATAGTATGACTACTACTGTGCATGATGCTCATCAATAGCACCAAAAATAATATGGTGACAGTGTTAAAGACAACTGGAATGCCACTTACCCTGGAGGGGTGAGCAAGCAGGAGCTTGTGTAGGTAACCTCAGCTTGGTGTCACTGTCTAGATTTGGCTTGGGATCTTTAAGGACACTTCCAACCCAAGTCGTTCCACGATTCTATGGTCCTGCAGTGCTGAGCTCCTCAGAAATGGGATGAGAAGAAAAGGCTTTGAAGAGAAGGAAAGTAGACACATTGTTAATCAGGCCTCAGTACTGAGCCCACAGGTCAGCAAAAGCCAACACCAACAACCACACTGCAGCAAGAGGAAAGGGATGGTACTGAACACAGTCTCTACCCCACCATGAAAAATAACCACTGTGGCCATCAATCACATTTACTGCCACTGAACACTGTGGGAAGTGCTCCCTGCACACTGGGATACAAGGGAGAAGGTCAGCCCTGAGGTGGTTGGGTGATGGTTCCTCTCTGCAATGTCGATCACCTCACTAGGGCTGGTGGACTGGTTTCAAGACTGACTTCTCTGGTTTGAGCAGCAAGAAGCCCTTTGCTTTCCTCTTCTCAGACAAGGTCTCAGCACAGCTGAATCCAAGGTAAACTTAATCTGGCCAGATTAAAAACCAACTGGAAACTGGACATGCAGGAGTTTCCTATGAATTCAGGTGTGAAGTCTGCCTGGATGTCTCCAGAAGCCCTGCCAGCCTCCTGCCTGCTCTGGCTGCCTGTGCCCAAGACCAACTCATCAAAGTCAACAGGCATCAATACAGAGGCTCTCCAGCCAGGTTTGGACAACACCAGGAACATTTCCTTCTCTGAATACCAAGTGTCTGCTGCAGGTTGTACTCAGGGTTGAGGAGTTGAAGTGCTGAGAGTGGAAACAGAATACTCTGTTTCATAACATCCAAATCCCCATCCTGCTCATTGCTACTCTTATCCCAGAGCAAGGTGTCCTGGCAATGAAATATCAAATCCAGCCCTTGCTCTGTCAGTATGTGTTTTGCCTGGGTACCCAGCAAAATGCTTGTTCTTTTCCTTTCCTTTTTTAAAATCTAAGCTTGCAATGCCCGACTATGTGGTAAACACATCCATAGGAACAACATCAAGAAAATGGAAAAATTCAGATCATTTGCCAGTCTGTTCGTGCTTGGAGCAGCATCCAGGGTTTGGGTTTGAAAATAACCTTTACATTTCACTTAATAACTGCTATCAAAATCCTATCTGAACCCTAATGTAATTATTTTTTCTCCTTCCCATTTTCCACATTTATCTGAGGGAGGAATGACAAAATATTGTCATTATGTGTCCTTCATGTCTCTGTACAACTCTTTGTAATTTGGCTGGTATTTGACTCAGCCATTTGAAAGAGCAGATTGTGCCACCACACATCCAGGCAGCTCCTTTCTCAGTGAAGGGAAGGAAAATTGCTGGCACCACACAAAAGCTCCTGTATTTTGCTTTCCATGTATGTTTTCACCTTTGTGCTCTGCAGCTTTTCAAAATGACCAGGCTCACCCAACCAACACAAATCTATTTTCCTTCCATTTTCTTCTTCTTCTTCTTCTCCTCTTTCTTTTTTTCTTTTTTTTTTTTCCCCAAAGGGAGGCTGTGTTTGTATTTCCTTCAGACACCCCCTGAGAATGATTGCGAGGGGAGGCAAGAGTTTGTGCCTCATCTGTGCCCCAAATGTTGAGCTCTACATTTGACCCACAGAGTCATAGGTGTGGTGACACCGGTCACAGGCAGGTGACCATGTCCTTTTCCTTCTTTGCATTTACTGTGAGGGAAGACATGGGGGAAAGTCCCTCTTATTTCAAGCTTAACAGTTAGTTCTGAGTTACCTTAGGACAACATGGGCTTTGCCCAGGGTAATCTTGAGAGTGATTTTATCTCATTTCTTGTTTCACAGTCACAACAGAGATGGAAAAATAGTCAATGGACCTATGGGAAGGAGTGTTTTGTTCCCACACCAGGCCAGGTAGAAGCTGGTCAGAGCAAAGGTTTGCACAGCCCGTTACCTGAAAAGGGGCTCTTGGGAGAGGAACAAAATTAGGGCAAAACCACAAGGGTTCTTACTCACAAACCCTACAATCTCCAGCAGGATGGTGTTGAGGAGCTTGGCACCAGAGACATTTTCTGGGCTTCCAAAGGGTTTTCTTCTGTCAGTGTGCCTGCTTTTCCCTTGAACCCTGCTTTTTTTCTCGCCTCATGAGGGCCCTGCTCATTGTTGCTGTGGCACCACCAGCACAAGAAGTGCACAGAGCAGACCTGTTGGGGGAATATGGGGAGAACCCTGCCACGTGTGACTGCTGCCACTGCCCACTCTCCCCACCCCTGCCAGCCCCCATGTGCACAGAATTCCTTCCTGGCCACAAAGCAGTGCCCGAGTGGAGTGATAGCTTTCTGTTTCTTTGTCCTTCAGGTCCCAAGTGCTCGAGTGGGCAATGAAATGGTGGCTGTGGGATGGTGGGCAAGGGCATGGAGAGGGAGCCACAGAAATGGCTTTCAACAGCTGGCAGGGAAATAATAGCTCTGCTGGTGCATGGGTATAAAAACGTTTATATGCTGCGCTTTGAAGGAGAAAATTTACTTCATTACAGTCAAGTGGCTTTGTGCCTTCAGCTGTGTCTGGACACTTCTGATTCTCAAGGAAATTGGTTTGATGCCTTTTGTCAAGCTCCTTTAGCAGAGCCATCCAGCCCACGTGCTCAGGCACCTGCTCTTCACACCACTGCCTTCTCTTTGCCCACTGGACCTGTGGGAGGCAGGAATAACTGCATTCAAAGTCTCCAATCTTCCCTTGGTTCTACTAATGCTTTTCCAGGTGCTTTCGAGCCCATGGTCCTTCCTGTTATAGAATCTTCTCTGTCTCTGACAGCGAGAGTCTTCTGCACATGCTGGGCTGGATTTCTGAGTGCAGATGCCCCTGGCAGTCAGCAAAGAGCACTCCTACCAATCATGGCTGGGTTTTGGCTTCATGTCCCCACCAGAGATCTTCCTCCTCACCCCCCTCCCACACTGTGGCCCAGGGAATGCCATCCCCAACTCCTCTGAGGTTTGGGAGGTGTGAGATTCATGGCTCTTTGGGACTGTGCCCACGCTCCCAGCTGGGACTAGTGGCACCGTGCACCATTTTTCTGTGCAAACACTCACCTGGGTGAGGACCAGGTGTGCTGCAGGCCTGTGAGTTCCACGGCGCTTTTCCCCAGTCTTGAAGCATCCACTTCTCTGATGAGCCGTGGGGACAACAGCAATCCACACACCCATGGCAGCCCTGAGAGGGCATCGCTGTGGCTGAATGTGGACATCTGTGAGACAGAAAAAAAAAGCCTTTATCAGAATTTGTCAGATTGGATTTGGGATGGGGGGGTTCAACTCCAAAGGACTTTGATTAAAGCTACATGGGCTAGTTGCTGCTGAGAATTTAGCCAGGTGTTCAAGTCTCACATGAAAGCCCAGAGTTTAAAGCGATTTTTGGCTTTGAAATATCCTGTGTGTCGTCTGCTTCTGCCTCAGTAAACGACTTGTTTTGTTCCAGTCACATATGCTTTAGATGCACGGGCCTTTCTGGCACGCCCGTATTCCCCGTGGGGAGCCCATATGCTGATGTTCCCCTGCATGGGCACAGCCTATCAAGCTGCTAACAGGGCACAATGGGTGATGGAGAATGAAGTTTTCATCTTCATTTCAGAGCAGCAGCCCCAGCAAGCAGATGTAGCCAAGTGACGCTGACATTTAAAGCAACTCCCGAGATTACATTACGGAGATTATATTTAATATGGATGGCCAAATCTTTCAAACAAAATCAATGTTCTTTTACTTAATAATACCCATGCCACATCTTAATGAAGGCTCCTCCAGGCCAAGGCCCCATTTTTCTGCCGTCATTTGGTTGCGTGACATCGCTGACTGCATCAGCTGGTACATAATGCTATTTTCATCCCTTTCTATTGGATTTTATGCGTTCCCATCCTTGATTTGTCAATTGCCGGATCAATTAATCAAGGGACTCTTAGGGGAGAAACATTTTTATTACTGAGAAGGAAGGGGAATTCATTTAAATTCTGCATCTTCCTGCAGCATCCAACATCTATTATTAACTCTCCCCACCGGGCATGGAGAGGAGGACAAAGGATCTACAGACAGATCTGTGGCCATCTGAATTATTTGTAGAAATAAAAATCATGCTGGGCTGATCCCCAGACTGCCCCTTGGTTTTCACACTGGGAGAGGCACTGAGGGAGTGCCCCTGAGCCAGGGAAGCCTGAGGGTCCCACAGCAGGTCCAAACAGGCTGTGCTGAAGCCTGAGCTGCAGTTACAACATCTGTGGCTGAGAAGAGAGAGACACTTGTCATCCCAGTAAATTCAATTTAATTAGTGGTGCCTGAAGATATTTAGTCGAGACAGGAGCTGTACTAAAACTTTGTGCAATTACAGAGCCCAGCACCAGCCTTTGTGAAAGCTGGGGGGAAAATCCAGTTCGTTTAATGTGTCAGCTGGTGCCTGTCTCAGGGTGAAGTGAACCCCAGCAGGGACTCCTGAGCGTCCTTGTCAAGCTGTAAATTTGCTGCAGGCCCAGCTCTAGCCTGTTCCAGAAAGCAGATTCACTCTTGGCCCTAAACACCCACCAGTGACCGTGTTTTCTCCTGTCACCTGTCTCAGGTGTCATTCCTGATTTCCCATCACTGCGTTCATCTGAATGTTTCACACCTGATGGGGATGAAAGGGACTCCCTCTCTGCATGCACCAATCTTTGCATGGTCTCTCCCAAAATGCAACGTGGCCTTTCCCCTGGGAGATACTGTAGCAAGGTTGGTGGCTGGGGAAACCAGCTGGGAGCTAATCCCAACCAAAACAGAAGCTCCACACATCGAGTCCAAACACTTCTGAAAGTTTGGGCATCTAAGGACAGATCAGACTGTGGTTTGCCCTGGACAGAGAGCTGCATCAATATCCCTGCATGATCCATCCCTGCCTTCAAATTGTCTCTGTCTGGGGGTCAGGTTGGCACCCAAATTGCCCTACGGACACCGACCTCCTCACGCTCAGCTGACCAATGGCTGGTAATCCTCCTGCTCTGGCGACATCCTCCCTCAGGGTCTGTGCTACAGAGATTAAAAATAAATTAAGAAAAAGGATTATTTAAACTGTATCTCGGAAGAGGAATATGAAATTGCACAGGCCATAATCCAGTTTGCCACTTTTCCATCTCAATAACCCCCTGTAAAGAACCATTATTATTGTTTGTCCATATAAATTCTGGCAGGGCTGGGATAAACTCAATCCTTGCAGGCACCTGCCCCCACGTTGCAGTGGAAAGGCACAAGCTCACCATTCCTTTGGGCTCCTGACAGCCCTTCTCCCCACCCCACGGGAGGAGACCCCCCACATTGTGCAGCTCCTACAGGGAGCTGGGACCAGCTGTGGGCACACCAGGCGTCCTGATCTCCCTTGTTTTTGGGGCCTGTCAGATTCGCTTGATGATCAGTGGTTATTTAATGAGGATATCTGGAGTTGCTGGGACTGCAGGCAAATGATAAAGGTAGGGCTTTTGTGTCCCAGGGTTTAAAAATAAAAAGCAATTTCGGCAGCCACTGCAGGAGAAGGCTGTGCCTTGTGAGCCTGTCCAGGAGATGTGGGGCCAGTGGATGAGGAGCTGCTGTGGCATCTGAGTTATCAGCAGAGAGGACTGACGGGAGCAGAAAAATGTACTCAAACATCTCTGCCAGGACCAACTCTTCCAAATAAATTACCTTGCTCAGGAAATATGCAGTGGGCAGACCAGGCTGTGTTTGAATCAGTCCTTTTCCTTGTTTGCTGTGGGACAGAGCCTGATCCCAGAGAGGCCAGGGGTGCTGGCCAGTGCCTCCATGTGATGGGGGGATTGGGTGTCTGAGCCTCAGCAGTGACATTGCTGGGAACAGAGAGGAGGTGGCACTCAGGTGCTCGACCAAGTGAGAGCCCAGAAGGACTGATCCAGGGGCATGGGTGGGCTTTGTAGTGACCACAGAGACCCCACAGACGGGAAGTCAGAGCGCAATGGGAGAACATCCTCCTGTGGATTATGTTAAATGCGCCAAAGTTTTACACTGAAGGTGGGACTGAGACTATGAACAACACAGGTGAACGCCTTACCAGTGCCCTGGGCCCACAGCACGGATGTGACCACTGGTGTTCACCTCCTGGTCCTTCTCCAGGGGTCTGTGGAGGGGCTGCCAGCATCTCCAGGTGTAGGGAACAGGATCCCAGCTTGTGCCTGACTGCAGAGCTCCACGTGGAGCACAGCACATCGACTGCACCTGCCTGCATTGCTCTGTCCCTGAGCTCTTCCCTCTGACCTCTTCCTGTACTGCACCAAGACACTGCTGCTCCTCAGAGCTCAGCAGGATCCTCCTCCCAAGGCTTGGTTTAAACCAGCTGGAGCAGCTGGGAAGCTGTGCTGCTCCTGCAGGTAACCACCACCCTGATTTCCATGGGGGAGAGCTGTTCTTCAGAATCACACAAAAATAACAACGAGGAAGCACCTTCTGACCAAGCTTTCCAAAGTACAACAAAGCATGGAGGCTCCAGGTGGATCAGAGGGAGCCCCTACGAGTGCAGCATTTGAATCAAGTACCATTGCTCTGCAAATCCCACTGAGGGGGACATCAGCCCTGGCTGCATTGGTCACTAAGTCAGCAGCTTTGATAAATCTAATGATATACACGGGTAAGTCTACCCCTCTATAGTTTTTGTGTCTGCCAAGTGATAGGCAGAGCTCAGAGCTTGTCTGAATCATGTGAAGCCAAGGACCAAAACATTCCTGGGGATGTGACAGGAATGCACAGCCCTTGGGGCCATGGCCAGTCTCAGGGGACAGGCTGTGTCCAGGCTCTGCTCTGTGCCCTGGGCAGGCAGGTCCACCAACCTGTCTACAAGAAGGCAGAATTTGGTCCAGGGCACAGTATTCAGGATCTTAAAAAGGCAAATGACAGTGTGGACACTGCACAAACACAGCATGGGGTAAGGGCCACTGTTTGCCTACGCTGCCCTGAGTAAACCAGGGCACTGAGCTGAGCTGCCCGGCACCACAGACAAACAAATTCACTTACAATAGCAGAAACCAAGTAAGCAAAGACTATCTGTTATTTCCTTCCACCCTCTCCAGTTCCCTAAAAATAACTCACACTAACCATCTCTATCCATGCAAAGCAGCAGAAACACCCCTCCAGCTGCCAGCTCACCTCAGTTTCTCCAGTCTGATGTGGGGTGACTTGTGGGCCACTGCTGACGTGCTGCAGTTTCCCCTCTGTGATGACAGCTGGGGACTGTGGGGTGGCACAGCTGCTCCTGAAGGCTGGGCACTGAGCATGACAAAGAGCCTGCCTTGAGCTTCCCCAGTGCTGAGGAGCAGGCACAAAACTCATGTCTGACCAGCAGCCATAGCAGGGCTCAGCACAGGGAGCACAAACCAGCCTCCATGTGTGGGACCAGCCAAGGACTACCCTGACCCTGAAGGAAATCAAGCATTTTTAGTGGTTCTATGCCCTAAAAATGAGGATAGATCCCACAAGTGTTGAGGTTTCAGGCTCAGAAGGAAAAGGATGCAAAAAGGAGGCTGACTTTATAATACAGTGGTTATGGCATGGCTTGGGGGTCTCCCTCCTCCTTTAGGCACAGCTCAGCATCCAACACTATCCAACACCACAGCCAAAGTTTGAAAGGAGTTTAGCACAGAGCAGATTTTGCCTTTTCTGAGGCAATGACCATGTGAGCACAGCATCACCAGGCCAGCCAGAGCTGGAAAGGCACATCGGGACCCCCTGACCTTGGCTCCCCGAGCCACCCAACGATGTCCTTCTGCAGCCGAGTCATATTTTTAGGTCCTTCTCCCTGCTGATTCATTAGTGGAGCTAATGTTCTCCAAACTGCTGGGCTTCTGACCCTCGAGGTGTGTGCGCCATGCTCTCCTGATAAATATAGACCACTTCAATTACATAACCTGTCTAATAAGCAGCACCCGTCCTCCCTGCGGGCTGGCGGGGACTGGGAACAGAAATGCCTCTGCCAAGGGTGTGAATGGATGCCTCACTTTTCGTTTTATTCCCATTGTCTTCTGTTTTCAATGACTTCCTGCTGCATCATCTTAACGAGTGACTCAGTGAGGGTCGATGGCCCTGGAAGTACTCCAGGTTCAGGGCGACCTCTCTGCTCTGCCCATCACTGCTGGTGTGTGGGGCAAGGCCCCCCTTTCTAATTCTCTGCTCTGCTTGGGGAGACGTGGTAGAGTGGGAGGATTAGGATTTGGAGACAATGAGCTAAAAATTGGCTTTGTTTCCTAACTGGATGTGTCAGAGCATTTGGGCAGACAAGGGGTGACCAGAGGACTCTGTACTGAGGGGTGCAATGGTCTGTCACTGGAAAAGGCACCTGGCTTAGCTACTAACAGAGCAGAAAAGCACGTACCTGTGTGCTGTGTCAGGCTTGTAAAGTCCATGTGCTTGGCAATAAAGATGTCTTGATATCATGGAGTGAGACATCAATGGAGTTGGGCTGTGATCTTACAAGATAAATGTCTGATAACTTTAGGACTTAGATGTGACTGCAATGGCTGAGTGGCAAAATGCAGAGTAATCATTAAAAAGAGCATTCAAAGTACAGTGTGAAGCACATTATTAATAGACTTGACAAATGCATGCACAAGTGGGATGATTTCTTTTTGTGCTGTGGTTTTTAAATCTTGGCCTTTGATTCCTTGCAGCACTTGCAGCAAGATCCGCACGGACAAGACCCAGGGAAAGCCGGTCTGCCCCACAGCAGGAGGTTTCTTTCCCTGAGGATGCAAGACAGGAGGAGCTGTTCCCATCAGCTGCACCCATGGTTTGGCATCTCCCAGCCAGGCTGGCTGCGAGCAGCGTCATGATGGCAGAGGGCTGTCAAGACAGCTTGAGTGATTATTTATGACAAGGACCACTCTACCTATATTTGTTGTTCCTGCTGTGCCAGCATCCAGCATGTCCTGTAATAACTTTAATAGCTTTTATGCAATGGCTAGGAATGATGAAGCTAATTCAAGATACGGTCTTTAACCTCCCTGGTTTTATTCCTGTCTTTATCTGATCTCTCCCAGCTTCCCTAACTGTTGGATTCAGGCTGAGGCTGGGCAGAAGGCTCGTCCCAAAGTGGTGGGATCTCCTCTGACCTTCACATAAGCAAATAGCTCTGCTTTTGGACCTGGACTGTGCTTCTCCTGACATTCTGTGGCTGACACTGGGCACCTCCTGAGGAGATGTCTCCAGTCCTGCTGAAGCACCTGGCATGCAGGAGGTGCGTGACACGCACCACTGGGCAGGGACAGAGCCAACAGTAGAGCCCAAGGTCTTTGCCCCAAGGTCCACAGACCCCTCGTGGGGCCACAGATCTGGGGCCTGTCCCAGCCCGCAGCAGAGGACACCAAGCCCCATCACTCCTTGCCTGCAGTGCCCTCCCCTGCCTCCTGTCCTTAAATGGTGCAGAAAGTCTGCTAAGGACTTTCCTGCTGGAAGGACTCAGCAGGAAGCAGCTAATGCAACCTCTCTTGTTCATCCACGGGACTGATGTCCAACGGGCAATAAAACCACAGGCTCCTTTCTCATTAATCCCTAATTATGCTCTCTCTGACTCGCAAAGCACTTTCTGTCATTAGCAGTGGAAAGCTGAGAGCCTGCCTTTAACCTTCACATGTTGTGAGGAGGCAGACCTGAACACCTTGCTGTGATCTTGCATAAAACATCTCCTTGTGCTGCCTCTCAGGGGCTCCTGGAAAAGAATCTCCCTTTCCCCAGTGCAGGAGGAAAGCAAAGCCTCTAGAGGAGCAGAAAATCTGCAGAGAGGCTGGAGATGTCCACTGGGTGTGACACTTGAGCACAGAGTGACCACAGGACCAGGCTTGACCTTGCCCTGCTGCAAGAGCCCTGTGATGGACCAGAGAGGCCAGAGCCAGCTGCCCTGCCCCAGTCACCCATCCCAGTGCAGGGAAGAGAAGGAGACCGGACTGTTATGAGAGCTTGAACACCTTAATTTAAAGCCAGGCAGGGCATGAAGGCTGAGGCACCCCACGTTCTCAGAACACGCAACATCCTTCACCTGGTGCAGGAGCAGGAACTGAGAGAGAGCAGAGAGCACAGCTGAACTTGGCCCCACTCCCAGCTGTGTCAGACAAAACCCCACCAAATCAGCAGAAGGAACTCCGGGGGGGGAGGGTGTGCTGAGCATGGCAGGGACAGGCCCAGGCAGGCAGCTGGGTTACTGTAGCTGAGTATCTGTGCCAGCCCTCACTGCTGCTGGCATGTGGTGTTTGCTGCCATTGTCCTGCTGCATCTTGCGCTGTCCTGCCCATGATGGGGGGCCTTACTCCCAGCCAAGGCCTCGGGGGCCAGAATAATACCTGTCCCAGATGGACATGCAGCATCGAACCCACAGGTGAGTGCTGGAGCCTGGTGCCAGACACGGCCTTGGCTTTCAGTAAGGGTGCCTGTGCTCTGTCCCTACCCTTGGCCCACATCACTCACAGAATCTCTGGTGAGAGCACCAAGGCCACCTGAGGGCTGTTGGTCAGCAGGTCCTTCCCCAAGTGCTCCTCTCTGGCTTCCCAGCTGCTGGCTGAAGCTCTGGGATCCTGTGGGATGGTGCTCCATGTCCCTTTGTCCTTGTGTTGGCCGTGAGGATCTCACATTCTTCGTGCAGGTGAGCGAGCTGGCGGGTGCCCACACGAGAGTCCAGTGTGGGTAGGAACTGGATCCAGTCCCTCTCCTTCTGTGTCTCTCCAGGGACAGACAAGTGCAAGGAGCCTGCACTGTCAAGCAGTCCTCAACTCCTGCTTTGTGAACTTGGCCAACACAGCCTGATCCATGTAGCACAGTGGCTCCAGGATCATTGTTCTCCTGCTGCAGGCAACAGAGGGTGTCCCAAAACCTTCTCGTCTCTTGCTCCTGGGAGGCAGAGAGGAGAAGGAAGGCACAGAACAATAAAGGAATCAGAAAAGTGTTGTTTTCTGCCAAAAGAGGTTGTTTAGAGAGTTTCCTTTAAATGCTGGTTCTGCTCCTACAGGGATTGGTACTAAGGCGTGTGGAAAGCAGCACAAGTTCAGATCCTGACCTGTCCATGTCCAAGACTGCAGGTTTGTCTGATCCTCAGGTGCTGGAATGTTTCCTGCTGTGACCTTGAGACTGACCCACTGACTGATGATTTGTGCCCATCACAAAGCACCAAGGAAGGCCCTGGGAAAGTGGGGACCTTTGCTTAGGTAACTATAAAAAGGGCACTTGAGTGAAGTGAGTTCAGAGCCGAGTTGAGGAGAGCTCTTTGAACAGCACTGGCAGGGGGTGCAAAGCTGTAGGAAGCAAACCTCAGGACCTACCAGCAGGCAGAACAACTCCACTTGAATAATTTCAGTGGATAATTGGGAGGGGAAACTAACTGTGCCAGTGGGGAGGGGGATGATGAGGCAGCTCCTTGCCAGGAAGGTGAGGGAGCACCTGGATGCCAGGCAGAACATGGATTGCATAAGGCAGCACCGTTACAAGTGATTTTGCAAGCTTCTCTGGAAAGGCAGGTAGCTTCCCAGCCTGCCAGTGGAAATCTGACCGACAGTGAAAGATTATTCTGCTCCTAAAGAACACAGGGTCTTGCACAACTGCCAGGAAAAGAAGCAGGAGGAACTATTTGCATGTCTCTAAACACAGGACATCAAGTGAGAAATGTGAGCACAGAGAGGAAACAGCACCCTGAGTAGCTACAGGAATACACAGGCAATGCCAGCCTTGGTGGGCAGCCTGTCAGGTAAGAACAGAGAGAGGCTTCTCCTGGGACAGCCCAGTGGTCCTGCTGGGAACCACCCTATGGTGGATGTTTCTTCTCTCCTCACTTTCTCAAAAGACATCTAAGAAGTATTTTAACACAGAGCTTTTCCTTCAGCATTAAGACATGATAACATGCTCCCAACAGCTGCAGCCAGCACTGCAGGAGCCAACACCTTCCCTAGCACCTCTACCCTGTTACCCTTAACATGTCTGTCCCCTTTGGGTTCAGTGTTAATCTACATCCATTCCTCTGGCTCATTGGACACCCAACAGTGCAAAGGGCAGAGCAAGCCTTGAAGGAAGGGGAAGAGATAATGCAGGGGGGCAGAGGGCAAGACTCAGCAGCGATGTCAGTGCCAGGTTATGGCTCTGCAGAAAGTTGTGCCTCCTGCTCCTCCCACAGCATCTCCTCGTGCTCTCACACCATGCAGCAGCTCATCCTCCTCTGCTACCTGTCCTGGGGATGCAGAAGCAATGCTGATGCCTGAGCCCCTTCAGCTCTTCTCTCTGGTAAGGCTGAAGGTGCTTCTCTGCTCCCTGAAACTGTGGGTGAAGGGGCCCTCGCCTCCTCCCTCAGACAAACAAGATGGAGAGAGAAATGCAGGGAAGAGGCTGCTGACCACCAAATCCATTACACTTACCTGCACCTGCACATCTGCCTCTCTCATGCAGCCCAGCATGAAGCATCTCAGATGCAGCACTCTCCCTTCTTCTACTGAGAGCAGCAATGCCTGCCTGAGAAGCAGTCCTCCCAGACAAAGACTTCCAGAAAAAGGGATAACAAACCATCTGGAGGCTCTACTGTAATAGAATAAAAACATCTACTTAAAAATTCAGGGCCTGATAGCAACTTCTGATAAACTGCTTGCCCAGCAAGGAAAGAGGCAAACTCTCTCCCCTCACATGCCTCAGCCCAGATCTTCTAGGGGTGAGAGTCACCCAACCGTGGTATAAGCACAGACCATGCTCCTTGCTCCCAAGAGCATTTTCTGGTTAAGATCACTTGCAGTGTGATTCAAAGTTCTTTTTTCCTCAGGAAATAAGACACTTTTCTCCATTGTATTAAACTGCAAAGGAGGGGTTTGGGGCAAAAGCTTTGGTCTCTATTACTAATGTTCTCTGTAAGGACAGGTAAGACAGAGAAATACTTGTTTTTCACTGTGTATTTGTGAGGAAACCAAGAAGGAAGAGACCCTTTCCAGAGTGACAAGCCATTCATTTTGACTTTGGGGAAAGTATTTGAATGCTCTGAGCATACACAGACATGGCCAATATAATTTCCAGCTGCAGAAACTGCTACCAGGGTCTCTGTTTCTTCTTTCTGCCACAGGATACCTGCTGGAGATATGGGTATTTTCCTAGGGCCAGCACAGCAAGGCCATTCTCACTGGGTAATGAGGAGCTGAGAAAACACAGCCCTTGTGCCTCCACACTGGATTAGCCCTCAAGCAATGGAGAGAGAAATCAAGGGGCTTGTGACCTTAAGTTACATTAAAGAAAGGTCCTCTAAGAATGTGAACCTTGCCATAGATCATTTCCCGTGTCAGTATCACATGGGAAGTAACAGGATACAGCTAAAATGGAGGACTTACCCAGCTACCACTAAGACAGGTTACTCCTCAGCAATCCTGGTTAGGCAGCACAGCAAGGCTAAAGCTGAGCTCTAGTTCTTGCACACTCAAAGGCTTCTGTGCCTCTACATGAAGAAGCTGGAAGGGAGGGTAGAGCCAGATGTCCCTTTCCAGCCTCCCATGGAGAGATGGGGGCTTCTCTTCCCTCAATAGCCACAAGCATGGAAACAGACACCAGTCTGCCCAAGCCAGCCAGCCATATGACTGAAGACAAGGCTTGTTCCTTACAAGTGAAGTAAAAAGAAAACAGCAAAATTAAACACGTGCAATGCTTCAGTTCTTTATTGTTGCTGTAGAGTAACTGGTACATGGTTAAAACATTCTAATAATATCATCAGTGAAATCTGAAAACTAAGGCTTTCTGTAGGTTTGTAGTGTCCTGGTGTTTCCTTTCACGCAGTGCACATATAAAATCAATTATCAAAACACAGATCTTTTTTAAACAACACCGATTGATGCAATGAACAAAGCTAGGAACTACATTTCCTATGATCAAGACAACACCTTACAGACCAGCTTTGGGCCTTGCAGCTTTGAAGTCAAGAGAAAAATGTCTTGGTCTGATATCCTGCTACCCAGATGAACCTGATGACACACACAGATGGCAGGATTTCAACCTTCTGTTCTGAGGAGAGAGAAAGAAACCCCCTGATGCTGAGGAGGAAATATTTGATTGAACAAAGGGGAGCAGCGTCCTTAAAGCACAGCCTTGATCCCAAACAATGGATGCAAGACCCAGCAAGACCTGTAGTCCTGCAGCCAGAGCTCACAGGGGCAGCTGCTGGGACTACAAGAGAAGGTGAACTGGGACAAATGTGAGATGAGTCCCAGTGCCCATCCATGTCCCATGGAAGAGGGCTATGTGATTCCTGGAGTACTAGCACCTTTATCCCAACAGCACTGAAAAAATTTCAAAGTGATTTACCCAGCACAGAATCACAGAATCACAGAATGATTTAGGTGAGAAAAGATCACTGAGTCTAACTGTAAACCCAGCACTGCCAAGTCCACCACTAATCCCTGTCCCTAAATGCCATCTTAGTGATCTTTGAAAAGGGAGACAGGGTAGGAACAAAGTAGTCTCCAAGAAATCTGTATATCAGAACCTTTTGATTAAAAAGCTACATTTTCACCAGAGGGAAAAAAAGCATTCACAGAAAAATCTTCCCTCAGTTTCTTAATCATTTTTTAAACAAAGAAGCTTCTCTATAAACAAAACTTTTAGTTTTTACTCAACATTTTTCCCATCTTGCATTTCTAACTGACCTGGAAAATGCACATAATCTAAACATTTACATCAGACACAAAGCCAACACCCTTCCTTGTGAGAGGAAGATTCTTCACTTACCACTCACTCTGCATCATGGAGTTGGGCATTGCAAACATGACATTACCAGCTGACAAGCAGATTATTCTTTCTCTTTGATCCAAACACACGAGACAGGAAGACAAATTACAGATTTTGCAGGATGTTTTTACCACGTTACAGTAGGTTACATGTTTGGCTCCAGCTGAGAAAACATCCCTTGTAAGGATCAACGATTGATTGCATTGACTTCATTTTCAGAGCCCAACTTTAATTACACAGAGACATAAATCCTGTACTGTGCCATGACCAAGACTCACACTGATGTTCCTGTACATCTGATGACACCACAAAGTTCTCTGAACGACTGAGAAAAGCGTAGCTGGTATTTTATGTCACCAACATATGGAACCTGTCCTCTGAAGTCATTCCTGAAGATGATATTAAGGCTATTGGAGTAGGCTGGCTATGGTTACTCCTGGTATGAAAGCACAGCCGTGGCTCAGCACAGACTGGAAGAAGCCTTTTAGGTCTCCTCTGCATTAACCACAAATGAGGTTTTTAGGTTTTTCCCTTGCAGTGGGTCACCTGCATGTGCAGGGTATTAGCCGAAGAAAAAACAGGCTATGGAGGTTTAAGCTGCAGCCATGCCTGTGATATCATACCACAGAACTGCTTTAAAAAAAGACCTCAAGGTGCAGAAATGACCTCCTTCCACTCATGACAATGCAACACCAGTTGTCAGGTACACAAATACAAACATGAAAAAACCGTTAAGAAACATAACCCTAAATATAAACCTACTTTTATTTATTTTTAAGAAAAAAGGGATTAAAAAAATTGGAGTAAACCAGATGGCTTCAAGTACTTCCCGCATAATAAACAATTAGTTATTACAAGCATAGATTAAAAAAGACTTTTCACCTTGCAAGGGACACTTGAATAGAGGCTGGTGATTTGTTCAAAAAATGGTCTTTGAAACAAACACATTAGACAAAATGCTTAATGTTGTAATTTAGAAGCAAACAGGTGTGTCCACCATGCTGACCCAACACTTGAGATTCGCAGCACAGTACAAGATACATTTTGCACTCTGGACTTTCACATTTCACAGCAACGCCACTCAACAAACGGAGCCAGGCCATCTGGGTCCAGCTCAAACAAGCCCTCATGCAATAAAAACCAAATATTTAGTAAGTCAGGAAGGTTTTGCAGCAATACAATTGATCAAGTCATGTAAAATTTTGGAGGTTGCAAAACAATTTAACCCTGAAGAGCTGAAGTGTCTCCAAAGTGTTGGCAATGTTTTTTGTCTTTTTCTACACGAGCATGAACGTTACTTCTGTTATATATGACAAGGGATAGACTTGAAAGTGCCTCGTCTGAGTTTAAGCCTTCATTCATTTTATGAATGTCATGAAAATAAGGGAAAGTACCAAAAGTTGTGAAGGAGCTTGTAAAAGTAATCATGTCATCAGGCAAACAAAGCTACTATGCAAAGGGAAGATGCAGTTCTTCCCTGTGCTAAGTCTGAAACCCAAATCCATCTCTAGTACCACCAAGGAGAGAGAGCCACTGCATTTCAACAGGTGTGTCTGACATGCATGAAACAAGCAGTCTTCCTGCTTATGTACTTGGACATGTGAAATGCCAAAGGAGCAATGTGAAAACCGAAATTAATACTGAAAAAAATTAAAATAAGAAAAAAAAGGTATTTTGTCTATTCTGAAAACTGAATAAAATGTTTTCAACCAAAGAATGTCTACAAGGATACAAGGAAACCTTTTTGAAAACATTTTCCAGTTTCTCAGAGACAAACAGCTATTTTTGCCTCTGTGAGAAAAAAATACCAATAAACCAATAAAAAACCAGCTCCCCTATCCTGCAGCTCTGCACACTACAGTAGGAACAAGTCTCTCACAGCTAACAGGGAGACTAGAACAATATGAAACAGTTAGAGAGAAAAACTTAGCTGCACAGATCTATTAAATAATCAGCAAACGCTTAAATGGAGGCAGAGTGAGCACTGTACTGCTTTCTGTACTACGACACAAGACTGCAAGGCTTAAAATCCTCCTGAGTGACCAAGCCAGAACAGTTGAATAGTTGGTACGTTCAGCAGTGTTTGTGAAAGCTTATGCAAAAATATTACTTCAAAATAAGTTTGAGTATTTGAAATAGGAAAAAGAAAGAAACAGAACAACTTATCCTTCAACTTTTACCTACCCTCAAAACTTATCGGTCTTCCAAATCCAGCTTACTTCACACCAATGTGACTCTAAAAGAAATCATACATTTGCCTCTCTTTGCTGAACTGTTTGGGTTTTTACATGAAACTTCAGTGCATGTCACATTTACTATGATTGTTCAGTAATCCAGCAATTTGTTTCTTAACGACAGCAGAATGCAGTTGCTAGCTGCTTGTGAGAGCAATGTCGAAATTACATTCAGAGATTAAAAACTACCATTTTCACGTGTAGCAATAACTAACATTTTTCTTTCTCTTCACAGAATCATGTGCAAATGTCTAACAATGGCGATAGTAAAAGACAAATCTCATGCAAAAATTGTTCCCTGTGCATAGAATTTGCAGGGCATCTCAAAACCACTCTCCCTCTAACCCGGAACTAATTGATTTTTACTTTCGCGTCGTGAAATTCCTGTTGCTTTTTAAAATACCGATGGCAAGCGAGTTCAATGAGTTCCAGCCCACCAAACATCTTCTGCTGCACGACGAAGAAGACGATCATGGCCGCGAAGTACCACTGTGCAAAGCTGTACAGGTAGAGCAGCGCGAGCATTGCCAGCGGGAACACCGTCCAGTACAGGAGCGAGGCGCACTTCACGGCCAGCACCCTGAGCTCGGATTTGCAGGGCGGGACAATGCCCTGCCCTGCTGCACTGAAGCATCTCCCACCCTCGTAGAAGCGTCGCAGTCTCTCCTCTTTCTCCTCCCAGCGCTTCCGGCACCACAGCTCCAGCTCCTCCTTAGACCTGGGCACCGTCTCTATGGGGTGTCTCTGGACGTGGAAGTGAATCTCCTTTGGGAAGTTTCCTCTCAAAAGGTGCTTCTCTGTCTGAGGAATGTTTTGGGGGTACGCCACAGTTATGTCATGGATGGCATCGAGATTGTCACCTAGAAGGAAGGTTTGGGGGAAAAAACAATCAATACTGATCATGCAACAGTCAGAATGCTAATCTGCTTCAAGACATGATTGAAAACTGTCAAAATTATGGCAGAAATCCCAGAGACACATTAACTATGCAGACTGTGTTTTATCTGCTAGAATATCTAAAGGCTGAAAGGTCAAACTTTTCCCAATCACTGCCTGTTCTGAATCTGAACAAAAAGCTTTGGGAACAAGATTATACACAGTACAAACCAATGCAGAATTACAATAGTAAGGGAATTAAGTCAAATGTAAAGGAGAGAAGAGGCACATCTGGTCTTGGATAACGAGCGCTGTATGTGAGTCTGATGTTCAGCTGTTTGGGTAAAAGGAGCATAGCTAACCATTCAAACAGCAATTGCAGATTAGAAACTCAAGGGGCTATCGATGAAAAGCCCCCTACTCTTCATTAGCATGCCGGATTGAACCAACATTTTTGAAAGAACATCAGTATTGCCAAAGCAGGGCTTGCTAGAGCATCCTTGCACTGTTTCTACATTTTGCACTTTCTGAATACTGTCTTTATCCCTCAGCCTCTGAACAGACATTCTTTTTAGATTTCATAAAGTAAATTCAGCTAGTGTAAAACTGGTCTAAAAATAGGCATGTGGTGCACTGGATGTTGCATAACTGTTAAGTTCTGCCAGCAGTGATTTATACTGCTGTTTTTATTTGGCTGGCTGGCTCAGGGCAAAATAGAATTGGAGACTAAGAGCTGTCTCCAGTTGCAGCAATTGAAGACTTTTGTTCTCACAGATGATGCCACTTCTTGCAAAGATGATCAAAACCTACTCTTTAGCCCCACTCTTCATTTCAATTTCCTCTCCTTCCCTAGCATTTTGGTTTTCCTTTACAGCCCTTAAAATGACAGGGCCAGAATAGAAAGTTACTTTAAAAGGCCATGTTCAAAATTATGTATCTGAAGTTCAACTCCAAATATCACAAGGGAGGGGGGGAAACCCTATTCAGCCTTTCAAAGTATTTTATAATTGTGCTGTCTTGAAGCAATCTCTCTTGGACAGTTTTGTGGCAGATTACTTGGGGTTTTAAAGAGATTTATATGGCTCCTTGGAGGCCTATCAGAGCAAAACTCAATATTCCATCTTTTGTCTAGTTCTTTGATCACCTCTGAACTGAGAAGAGAATCCTGTGTTCTGCACAGGTAAAACCTTCAAGATCTTGTTCTAAGAGATGCCAAAATTGATCACATCTTAGAACTCAGCCCTTACAAAGGGAAATTATTGCCAGCCTGTTGCACCTTAGCACAAAACATTTTAGCTTTGAGAACAGCTTGCATTTTAACTCCCCTCTTCCAAATATTTCTACCATCAGATTTACAGTCATCCTGCAGGACAGACATCCATCCCTTAGTTCCTGGCCCAACCAGGGGAAGGGCTGCTACATAAATCTCCAAGAGATTTCCAACTCTTACAGTCTCCTTCCTCCTGATCCTCCACAGCTCCCCAGGTCCAGCAGAACATAAAACCTACACATTTTACCCCAAAAGGGAGGCTAGAAAAGTCCAGCCTTCCTGATATCCTTGCATCAAAAAAGACTTATAAGAAATGAGATTTTGGCCAGACGAGTCTCTTGCACATCTTGCAGTCATTCATGTCTGGGCACCTAAACTATCAGTCTGCCAACTACATGAACTACTTGAAAACTCAAGGCTTTACACTTAAGGGCCACTGGCATACAGAGCACAGGTAATAAATCATCAGATCTGCTTAAGACACAAATTTTCTGACTCTGTGCAAGCAGGACTGGTGGGACTCCCTGCACTCACACAGCTGGTCTGATCTCTTTAGCATGCAGGTGAATTTCTCCCCATGAATTCCTGATCAGAAATAGGAAAGCCTCCACTCCTTGCCCGTGGATCCACAGCACCTCCAGACAAGACACACTCCAGGAGAGCTTCCTACCAGACTGCAGAAAGTCTAGACTACATGATGGCTTCTTAGTCACCCAGAACAAAGCTCAAGGAGCTGCACAGAGGAGGGTGGATGTTACTGTTCTGATGTGGGGAAATTGAGGCAAAGAATGATTACATGGCCTGCTGTGTGTGTCCAGCTGGAACCAGTATCTCCTAATTCCAGCTGCAAGGTTCACCTATGGAAGTGTATTTTAAACAAGAAGAAAAGAAACATCAAAGGTATATTTAGCATATCTGAAAGAACAGAAATATCAGCAAGAGAGAAGACCAGAATACCAGATTTCATATACAAGACGCCACTTGCTTGGGTCATCCATATTTATTAACTCCACACAAATGGTAGCCCGAAATTTTAATTCCCTGGCAAGGCAAGCTACAAGACAATCTGCTAAAAAGAAGAAAAGTCACCACAGCAGACAAAGGTAGACCATTCATGAGAAGGGACAAAATTCCCTTAGGCTAGGTTTCATCAGGCAGCTCTGAATCTGCATCCTTTGAGCATCTTTAGTGTCTCTTTCCCTGTGAAGTTAGGCTGTTGTCCCTGCAATGTGGAGATACCTAACAACATATGTTTTGGATCCACGGCAAAGTGCCAGTCAACCAGAAAATCAAGTGATCACAAGTGAAGACATGGGGCAGTCGCTGACTTAAGGACGTTTTTTCCACCTGAATTTGAAAACCTGCTTTAACAACCTGCTACTGCTTGTTTTGAAAAAAATTTCCCCATGGGAAATCATATCATTCTACATCTCTAGTGGGTCAAAAAGGAAGTAAGCAAACAAATCTGTTCACAGCTCAGAGAAGCTGAGGAGGACAAAACACTTCTTGCAATATTTTCAGTGACATCTGAGGGATCATCTTTATCCTGTGAGTATCCATGACCCCTTGAGGAAGGAATGAAGGACAAAGGAAATCAAATAATGTTAAGAGATTTACATCTGAAATCTAATTAAGCTAAGAAACTGCCATTTAGGCTAAAATGTCAGGCAGGTAGCCCAGCTCATCAGGACAAATAGAAACACCAAATTCAGTAGCTTTACAGTCCCATGACTTTCTTCCTGAAGTAGTAGAACTATGTATCCTTCATACCCAAGAATAATACTTTGTCCTATGCCTTATGAGTGCACCTTACTGCAGTTCTCAGGAGTGAATATAAAGTCTATTTCTAGTTATTGTTAAGTGGCTGTAAACTGTACAACATGCAGACAATGATTAATCCATGTGGCAGTCTCCATTTTGGGATGACTAAATGCCTCAAAAGCACTATTCTTTAACTTACTGAACTTTCTGTGCTCCAATCAAAGTTATTTATATTTCAGCTCTGTTGATACACGACATTACTTCAGGCAATTACAATGCACAGCTGGTTGCTTTGGGCACTGTACTCAGAGGTGGCAAAGGGAGAACTTGACCAGGCTCAGGACCAAAGTATCAGCATCAGAGAAAGACATTTTTTTTAAAAACACTTCCAAGGAAAAATTAGGACATTTTCTTTCACTGCACCAGTTGTTCCATCAGCATTTTTATCCTGCAGCTCAGTTTCTGCAACCCTCTGTCCCAGCAAACCTGAGCACACATTCCCAACGTGCTCACACACAATCCATGTGCACTATACACAGGCACAACCAACCAAAATCTTTTATCTCATTACCTTTATGAAATTTACAACCAAGAGCCTCTTACTGGGTTCAAAATAAAGATGTTACAGGTAAACTGAAAATTACTTTTAACTGTGTGTTCAGTAATACCATGCCAAGGCAGTATTTTAATTCTAGGGGAAAAACTCAGCCTGAATGTTAAAGTCAGGATGAAATTATTTTCAGCTTTCTTCAAACACATTCACAAAGAGAATATTGCAATGCAGCTACAACTGGAGACAAGTGCCAGAGGTGAAGCTCAGCCCTACAGCACAATCCCAAATAAGAGGGATGGACCCAGGCCCTGGTCCTGGATGGATGGGCCCATTCCCGGTGCTAAAGCCTCGCTTGGGAGCTCAAGCACGGCCTGTTCCTCAGCTCTGACTCACACCAACCACAAGGACACTTGCTTGCTCCTACCCAGCGATGCTGAGCAAGCTCACTGTGAGACAAAGGGATCTGTACAAACAGCGACTCAGGGGCCAAAGTAACGACTCAGAACAGGAGCTCTGAAAGCCAAAATGACCAGCACTGAGCTAAAAAAGAGGATGGCTCCAAGGTAAATCCATGAAATGAACTGCTCAGTCTCTCAGCAGCCTCAAAGGTGAATTGGCATTAACAAGGGTGGCTGTTACCCATTTCCATTCCTAACAAGGATCTCAGCAGCTCTAATTTGTCCTGCTTTGGTTATCATTGACATTCTTTTAAACCTCACAAGGATTATAGTGGCTCTTTCCCTGCTCTGATCCAGCAGAGAGGATGCTATTCTTAACCAGGGTACATCACAGAACAGCAGCTGATGAGCTGCTGAGCCACCACGGGGAGAGGCACACGGAGACTCTCTCACAACAGAATATTCATTCGTAAATTAAGCTGCTTTGTTGAAAGTGGGACCTACATGTGAGGCCCTTGTCCATTCCACCTCCCAGCTCAATAGAACTGCTTTTTGCTGCAAAGTGACATACCTGTCCCTTCATTGCACAGCTCCAGGTACTTCATACATTTCCAGGCTTCCATTAAACACTGACTGTCGCTCGCCCACCTGTGCCTTAATATCCTCCACCCTATTCACATTTCCTTAGGAAACTCGATAGGAGGAGGCTTGGCACTTCTGAAAATAAACTGATCAGCAAGAAAATGAAAGAAAATATGGAAACAGGTTATACAATATCTGAGTATTACACATTAGCCTTAAACACAGATAGACTTTTGGACATTAAAACAAAAGCCATCTAAAACTGCTTACTGGAAAATATTACTGTCTTGGGCTCACAAGATTTTAGTGATTTTTCTTCCTGTATGCAGTATCAGGAGGGAGCAGCTTCAAGGATTTACAGCTCCTCCTGAGAAGTATCATGCTTGTGAGGATTTAAAACTTCAGGCAGCCCTCTTTAAAGCAGTGGTGTCAGCTGGGGTTAATCTAAATCACTTTCAACTCAGTAGTTATTGGAAATCTTTTTTAGGTAAGTGTAGCAATCAAATAAGCAAACAAAAAAAAGACAGAATGATAATGCTGCTTTGATTAACAGAGAAGAGTGATCCTGCATACCAATTCTTCCTATACCTATCTGATTTTCCACTGGCACTGTGATACAAGGAGAGAGGGAGACCTCCCACCTGCTGACACTAAGGAGTTGAGGACACTGCCCCTCTGGTCCTGGAGGGTGGGAGCCAGGGGAAAGGACAGCTCTGCCTGCTTTCTGCTGCCCAGCAGGAAGGAAATGTGCTCTGGGTGCTGCACACAGGAGTAGAGGGATCCCAGGCACCTTCAGCCCAGGTAGTACAAAGATCCACAGACATAAGGACATCCTCACAGCTATCAGCAACCACTACATGTGCTTAATTCTTTTGCTAAATACATTTAAATCACATAGTTTTGCAGCCTGATGCTATATCTCATTAAGATGTAAACAATACCACTAACTGAAGCTGCAGAGAGAGTGGTGGTGAGGAGGGAGATCCGCTTTGACTTTGAAATCTCTGTAAATACCTAATTTAATTATTTTAAGACCAGACAAAATGTTATCATCATCTAATCTGATCTCCCGAATGACACAGGAGCTTAAGCAGAATGCTTTCGGTTTTGCCATGGGATGTGGTGAGACAGACACCCCGCACTGCCCTAAAGCTTTTAGCATGAGATAAGCAATTCCCCTAATTAAGCAGGGGGCCTGTATGTGTCTGTGTGCATTACTTTTGTACTTCTACTTCCTGACCATGTAACTTGACTAAATTAGAGAGCTGTCTGCTCACAGAGGTAAGTGGTGGTATGATCTGTCAACCTCCTAAGTTGCTCCTGAACAAACTGAACTTAGTTTCTGAAATCTCAATATGGAACACAGCTTTTAAAGCTGAAATCCCTTTCATAGCTCTCTGAATCTCCTCTAATATTTCAATATACTTTCAAAGCATGGGTACTGGAACCAGTAGAACTTTCCAAAATGGCCTCATTAAATCCATACACAGGCATCTAGTACTAAGATTCCTATCTGCTTCTTGTTTTTCCACTTTCACCTGTGACAGAGCCTGAGATTGTCACACCCCGGGCTGGTGTCTGCTAATTGGCTCCACCAACTGCATCCTGGGCTGCATCCCAAGCAGTGTGGTCAGCAGGTCCAGGGAGGAGATTCTCTCACTCTGCTCTGCTCTAGTGAGACCCCTCCTGGAGTGCTGCAACCAGCTCTGGGATCCTCTGCATTAGAAGGACATGGCCCTGTTGGAACAAGGCCAGTGGAGGCTATGAAGATGCTCAGAGTGCTGCAGCATCTCTGCTACAGACAGGCTGAAAGAGTTGGGGGTGTTCAGCCTGGAGAAGAGCCCTGTGGAGAGACCATAGAGCACCTTCCAGTAGCTGAAGGGGGCTACAAGAGAGCTGGAGAGGCACTTTTTACAAGGCATGTAGTGACAGGACAAACAGGAATGGTTTTAAAGTGAAGCAGGGTAGGGTTGGATTAGATACTAAGAAGAAATTCCTTTCTGTGGGAGTGGTGAGGCACTGGGACACGTTGGCCCAGAGAAGCTGTGGATGCCCCATCACTTGAAGCGTTCAAGGCCAGGCTGGATGGGGATTGGAGGAACCTGATCTAGTGGAAGGTGTCCCTGCCCAAGGCAGAGGGCTTGGAATCAAATGATCTTTAAGATCCCTTCCAACCCAAAGCATTCTATGATTTTATGATTCACATTTATTGCCTAAACACATCTCTCCCCTTGCCCTCTCCATTGCTCTCCAGACCAAATTGGATGGTTTAATATGGAGTAGTCCAGTTATGCTATGAGAAGTCAATTCTGTGGGAGGTCTTAGAGCAGATCAAGAAGTATCTTATCCTGATCTGCAAGCTAAGATGTATCTAGTGCTAAAATGATTCTTAGTTTGTGGATTAAACTGGACAAAAATGCTGGGCATGGGAGTCGAAGCAAAACACAGAAGATTTAGCTCAGAATTATTGCAAGCATTGTTTACACAGCTGTGCTTTACAGGATAAATACAAGGATGGGTTGTGGTGGTGGATTTCATGCATTTCAGGACAACTTACAATCTCCACTAAGGTTTCACAGATAAAACTCAGCCTTGCCACCTCTCCAGACTTGGGGCCTCTGACCCTGCTGCTGTCAAAGTCTCAGCCAGCTGGTCTGAAACATCTCACGTGGCTCCTGTCAAAACAAACCCATTAATGACTTCAGGAACCCGGGCTGCCTGTTCAAAAGAGGAATCTCTGTGCAGATTGGGGAAGGATGTGCATGGGAAATGGGGGATCAGCCCCAGCAAGAGGGAATGATCCAGTGACTGCCCAGGAGCTGCTGCTCCTCAGTCTTCCCTCCCCGACTCTGAAGGGTTATTTTACAAATTGCAAAGGAAAAGCTGGTTGAGCTATAAATAAAACACAGAAATATGCGGAGAGAAAGGAATGAAGGGATAAAAGGGTTGGAATAACAAGTTATTTTCAGTCACTGGAGATGACCAGGCAAAACTGACTCACCACTCTTTACTCTATCATTCCCAAACTATATTTATCAAATCCAGATAACAAAAATGCCATGTTTATTCCATTGCCTGCATATCTGCTCTCTCCCAGCCTCTCATGCTACAAGTCTTCACTACACACACATATGGGATTTGGTTTTCACAGGTATCTTACAAGTTAGGTAGAACAAGGCATTGCTGTTTCCAGGCTTGTAGGACACCACTGGTTTTTCAAACAGGAAAATTATGTTTCATGTAACATGAAAGAGAGAGACACTGACACACTGGTATGCAACTTTCCAACTCCTCTGAGCTCAAACACCCGTTTCCTGGCAAACAGCCAACCAGCTCAGATGAGAATCACAATTATGCTTGAAATGAAGATAATTTGCTACACTTCAGTGAAGTCTTTTCAAAAAACATTATGTGTACTCTACCTTGTCACAATAAGATGTCTTGCTAGGCAGGCAAATGCACCTAAATTGGAAATGGCTGAGTTATTTTTATTAAAAAAAATTAAAAAAAAAAGAAGCAAGCTAAGCTAGTCATCCAGGTATTTCTGGAAAGCTAAGTATCATTACAATTAAGCAAAAAATAAGACACTAGATACCCTTAAAATAAATCATACACAGACATATAGAGCTTACTCTTCTCTTTAAAATAACGGACTATCCACCTAATTTTTCTGTTATTTGTTGGGCATTTCAAATCCCTGGGAACCTGGGAAAGAAATAATCCATCCCTGTGCATTTCTTTGCTGTCTACTTGAATGAACAATCTCTCTCCAATGCAGACGAAATTAAGCATCAATCTCTACAACAGAAAACACATTCCTATTTGAGGTAATCCAGTTCTACCAGAATCCAGCTGTTGTATCTGCAATTTCCACCGCCATTTTTGACTGGTCTCACCGAGTTAACAGTAAAGCAAAACACTTGGGAACAGTTTACATACACAACTGTCATACCAATGATGCTCAACATTGCAGGATGTTACTGCTAAGTAAACAATGGAGCTGGCTTAAACCCTGGAATTTTCAGAGAAGAAAAGTGGTCTATTTTTAAAGATGCAAGCAGTAGTAGCATGTATGAACTGCCATGCTGTAGTGCAACAGCATATGTAGGCTTTTGGGATCCCAATTAAAATACAAGGGTAAAGAGGTTATGCTTCTCAATCTCCCCGGTCTTCTTGTTAGATGTTATTTAATTCCCTCAATTCTTCCAAAACCCTTATTCATACTCTTTTCAAATGCTTCTATCTCTTTTCTATACTTCTAGGATTTGTCAGCATGCAAGGTAGGAATTTTCTCAACATTTTCTCATAATTTTTAATCACTTTCACATTGCCTTAAATAAACATTTTGCCAAACCTCCAGACTAAGCTTGCAACTTATTTTGAGCCTTGTCTTTGGTAAAGTCACTACAAAATTAGTGTGAGTCACTGAGTAGAGGAAACTAATTCACCACAGATACTGAGACGGAAGCAGCTGTGGCAGTTCTTGCTTGGTAATCAACAGATCAAAGTGCAGCCCACCTCCTTGGAAATGCCATGGATTCTTGCTGTCCATCAGCCCTCACCTCAGGCCAGTGGAAGGATGGTGCTATGAATAGCATAACACCATCCCTGGCTGCACTGCAACAGTAGTAATAAGTAAATAAATTATGACTATTAGAGAAAAGACATTTTATTCTTGGCTTCTAGCACATTACAACTACTCTTTTTTTGTAATTCAGATACAGAGGTCAGCTTCCTTTCCTCACCTTACTCTGTGTTTCTCCCTTTTTCCAGCCACTACAGATGAGCACCCTTTCCTTAATTCAGTGCACTTCGCTGTGTCCTCACTACCCACAACCAACCGCTAGAGAGAACTCTTCAGCTGCGCACTGACCTTACAGCGCCTCCAACCCTGCCCTTTCACACTGTCCCGGGCATCACTCCCGGGTCTGCAGCAGCCCCAGGAAGAGCGATCTGGAATCAGGGGCAACTCTGGATTCCCTGCAATACAACAGATGATACACCCAGTGCCATTATATGTGAGATGCACGACACTGCAAATGCATTTTGAGATATTTGATATTACAAATACGGCCCATCCCAAACCAAAACACTAGATGAAAATGCACCCTGCACCAGAAATAGAGTCTGAACTGGATATTGAAAAAAACACCTGCTAGCTGCCACCTCAAATATTTGGATGGAGTGCTTCTGCAGATGTCCTGAGCTGATCTCTTGCACGCCTCACCGATTTGTGCTATTGCCATTCTTGGTCACAGTGGTTTGTTTTCATTTCTGTGTACAAAGCAGGAGGAATGCAGAACAGCACTGGCAGGCCCACAAGAAGGCATAATTTCAGCACACAGAAAACAGTGATGCTTATAAGCTCTCTCCAATGAATATATACACTAAAGCCATATCATGCTTTAGTTTAACCTTGATTTTGAAACCCAGGACAAGGATTTTGGTCTGAAAACATTTCATTCTCTGCTGTTAGAAGAACTTATGTCGGGAGCATCTGTCTTATTATCTGAATTTTCAGCTGAGGCATATTTACATAGAAATGAGGTCATATCTCAGGGAGAGAAAACGGTTTGGGGTAGAAAAGCACTCAAGTTTCAACTCAGCAGCAAAGCCCTAGTCATGAAAGAGTGAAGAAAACAGAGC
Source organism: Bombycilla garrulus (assembly GCA_013400315.1). Classification (NCBI taxonomy): domain Eukaryota; kingdom Metazoa; phylum Chordata; class Aves; order Passeriformes; family Bombycillidae; genus Bombycilla; species Bombycilla garrulus. The sequence goes on from VXBU01014124.1 coordinate 1,023,582, forward strand.
TTCTAACATACTTTAATCTTCCCTTCTTTATTGTAACCCTCTAGATGTAACTTAGCCCTTTGAAATTCAACTCTAACACTGCTAATTCAATTTCCATGTTTTTCTTCCACCACTGCCTGACCACACAAACCATAGAGCCTCCTGAAACAAGAGTGTACAGCACTGTGCAAAACAGGCATTTAGACCCATGGCTGCCTGCACCAAGATATGAACTTATAGTTCCTAATCCCCTGGTGCTAAAACAGTTTCCACCAGACCATGATACACACAAGTGAACAAATCTTATTAAATTTAATCAGCCCAGTACTTGGGGGAGCCATCTTAATCAGAAAGGGATTTAATGAAAAGCTGCAACGCCAATGAATACTCTTTAATTACGACTGACTAATATTTATCCACAAAGAGGAATTTGTTTCAGGATTAGTCTGAGACCTGGAAGAAGCCAAAGACATCAATTTAATAATGGAATGCCTAATTAAAGTATAATGGAAACCTAATTGTGATATACTGCTTTGTAGCGCACATGATTTATTTAGAACAATTGCTTTTCACTGGGCTCATTAGGGAAAGTTAAACAAAACACGAGAGTAAAAAAAGAAGAGGGAAAAACAGACACAGTGGAACTTCCAAGATGATTATAATCAACTGATGAAAGACAGTGACATATTTGTCAGATAAAACACTGCCATCCCTCCGCAGGCTGTGATTAAACTTTCTAAAAAGGAAAATGATTATATTGTTTCTTTCCTCCCTAATGACACAGGATCAGACCCAAACCCTATTGCAGCTACTTGGTGGAGCTCCTCTGATGGAAATGAGCCATAACATTGAAGGGTCTGATGGCCTTTGGAACCTCCTCATGCAGAGAAACCTCACTTAACACAAGCACCCTCCCAGCTACTATGGAAGGAAAAAGGAAAACCAGTGCAGACTCCTCCAGCCCTTCCTCTCTGTAGGAACTGACTGCAGGACTGACTGTTCCTGGTTAGGATGCACTTCTTTCAGAAGGGATGGCCCTACAGGTACCCATGGCACATAACCAAATGTCTCCTATTTTTCTTTATCTTAATAAAAAACCAAAAACCTGCCCAATCCATTCTTGCAAAACCAAACATCCTCCTGATGGCATCCTGGTGGCACTGGCATGGTGGTCCCCACAGAATACTGGGCTAGTTGCTACCCCTCCCTTCACTCCAGCCAAGGTGAAGGACATGCACTGCTTATCCTGCAGCACAGTCCTAGAGTGTCAGAGCAAACAGTGTTTCTTCCCTTCACTGGTAAAATAGCAGGAAAACTGAAGAAAGTGCTCCTCTACCCAGCAGTGCCCTGAGGAAAACAGACACAGGGAGGTCCTGGAGCAGATGAGCTTCCTCTGACAGTGACTGCTGAACAATTCTCTCAGCTCCAGCTCAGTTATGGTGATGCAAGAATGGCTGTACCAACAGAAGCTGTCATGATAATGCCATAGAAAAGAGAAAGGGATGTTACATACCACAGGATGTGTGAAAACACAGCACCATGGCCTTACAGATGCATGAGGAGTGCAGCAATTTTAAATGTACAGCAACAAAAAGATCTGTCTCTGGTGATAAAACAATTTGCTAATGGTTTTGCCTGGACAGTCATTCCTGTGTCCAGACTGAAGCTGAATTTTGGGCACCCATATTGTACTTCCATATGTGTGATGCTGTCAGTCTGCCAGCGAGAGAAGTAAAATCTGAATTCCTTTTGCAAGGACGGTGAAAGAGTCAGATACAGGCCAGTGGTTCATCTTCAGAACTGGTCTCAGAATCACAAAAACAAGGCTGAGAGAGACCATTTATCCCAGTATGCAACGGCCCCACATCAAGCCAATGCGCTTCTCTGCTCAAGGCAAAGACAATGAGGCTTAGGGTCACCCTCTATGCCTTGTACCTTCATATTAAAGATGTGTACAGCAGTGGTCTGCTGGTTTTTATACTGATCAGAAGGCAAACCCATGCTGGCAGCTGAAGTCACAGATGAGAAATGTTGTAAATCCTTCTTGTAGAGGCATCTTTGAACAGAAGTCTAAAATTGGTTTCCTGAAAACATCTGCTGTTAACTTCCATTTCTGAACTCCAGTGGAACATTTAACTCCTTTGGCACTGCATTCTAGAAAACTCTGAAAGCACTCATCACCAGTGTTTTTAACATTGTTTTTTAACACAAATATGAGTATGTACATAACTCAACCACAATGAATAGAATCAACTTAGGCAGTTGAATTTATTTCATAGGAATTACAGAAACAAATGGCCTGCAATTTAAAAAGCCCATTGTTGTCAGTACACAATTGTTTTCCTTAAATATTTTAACTCAAGGAAAAATGTAGCCCCTTAAATTTCACATAGTGCATGGAGAGGACAATGCTTAATTAAGGGGAGAAACCATGTGTCACAACAGAAAATCTTTCTGAGCAATGTTTTCCACAAATACACTTTGCTATGCCTAACACATTTGAGTTCAGAAACACTTCCCCTCAAAACTACCTCAACAATCTATCTGCATGGTGCTCCCCCCTAAGGCTTACCACAGAAAGCACAAAAGGCATCATGAAAATCCTCATGCTTCCACAGCTTCCTCCACTGGGAGATCCCAAGGTGTACAGGAACAGATGGGAAACACACTGGAAGGACATCCCAGAAAACTCCATCTTCCTCAGCAGAACATTGCTGTTTTCCCTTAAGTGCTCCTGAACATAACCCTGTTCACTGCAAACAACATTTAGCCTTGCTAAATTCTGCCTCAGTGCCCATGGGCAAGCTACACACCATCTGCACAGCCTTCAGGGGAGGACTGCTATTCCCACTTATATCTGGCCTATGCACACAAACAGCTGTGGAGGGTTTCAGGCAGGAGGGAAAGGACAAGAGACCTCCTGAACACTGCTAAACACACCAACACCTCTGCTCTGGGGGAATGAGAGCCAAGGAAGAGACCCAGCCCTGCTGTAAAACTCTCAGCTGCCTGCAGGAAGGCTCTGCTGTGGTACAGCACAATGTCTTCACCAGCCAGATGCAAATGGATGTCTCCCATGTTCCATCCCAGTGGGAAGGGAAAAGGTCATCCTTACAAATGGGAACGAAGAAGTTGCCATCGGGTCACACGACAGGTCAACAAAGGTGGTGAGAGAGTTGAAGTTTATTTGAAGAGTATAATGTCTCATCTGAGGAAGAGTCAGGCTTTTCAAGAGCTGCTGAATGATGAACTGCCAGTTAGTCTTCCAAAAATAAACAGTGAGGTGGGAGATGAAAAATCAAGTGTAGCTTGGCTGAGCAAAGATAGTTCAGCTCTAAGAGGTAATTCTGGTCAAAAACCTTTCTCTCTTTGGGCAAACACAAGTCAAGGAGAACTTCAGTACCTTTGATATATTTTTTTAAAACATGGAATGCATGGAGTGCTGAAACCTACAGTCCACCAGTCAGTAGATTTGCTGCCTAAGCAATGGTGACACAAACTACCTCCCACCAACTCTCCCATCTGCCCTGCTTCCAAGAGCACTAAAACAAATAAACACACCAAACAATAAGCAATTATAGCATGAATATCTCTAGAACTACACACACTTAGTGACTGAGACAAAAGAAATGCAAACCAAACAGTAAGACTTTTTATTTTATTCTCCCAATGCCACGTCAATCCGTAGTCATGAGTTCATGAAGTGATGACATCAACATTAACTGTGTTGCTCTGTCATAGAAACGGCCTTTCAAATATCCAGGCTACAACAAAATTAATTTGACCATCTGATGACAACTGTCCAAGCACCTGCAGTAACTCATGTTTAAGTGGCCTGCACACCAAAGTGATAAATTCTTTGATTAGCTTATAAGACATTTTGTAAGACAAATCAAAACACAGTGTTAGAAGAGTGAGTATGCTGCTGCAATAACAGCTAATGTCTCAAGTTACAAATGGAATATTTTTCTAGATCAGTCTGTGATCTGAGAAGTCATCATAGTATCACTCCACTCCCCAACTGCAGACATGAATGAATAATTCTATCCATAGAGTAAAACCCTGGCACATTATGGCATTTTAAATTGTCTAGTACATTGAGTTATGGCACTGCCTGTGATGAAATAACATTGTAGGCAAGAGACTCAAGATGGAAATGAATTGGCTACTCTCCATCTGTCTTCACTGACTTTCAAAAAACTTCTCCCTTGACACTAAGAGTGAAAAATTAGGTACCAACATGTTTTTAGACTCACTGGTAAATTATCTTACTTAATCTGAAATAGGAAACTTATAGAAGTCTGGAATGCTATCTTTATTAACACCTTTTAAGCTATTTTGGCTACTTCTCAGTTACAATCGCAGGGCACATTTCTATATTGCTCCCTGTACTACACATCTTCAGAGAAGTAGCAGAGATGTACACAGCAGCAGACTGATAAAGCTGTGCCTCCACTGCTCTCCTGGCAGCCTCAGGGCAGGCAGGAGGCCAAATTAACTACCTGTTCCTAGTTACTTATCAGGAGCACCCTCCTGGGGCAAGCCGCAGGGAAATCCCACTGAGACTCTCAGAGGGAAAACTTCAGATGTGTCCAGTGCTTAGCAAGGAAACCCTCATTAATTTGCTGTATTGGGACCTGGTGGTCTTTGTCCTCCCCAGGTAAAGCCTATACATTGTCCAAGGTGCTGCACAGAAGGGCCTTGGCCACACAATCCAGCGGGGCCTCAGGGGCATTTGTACAGCACCTGAAGTGATGGGGTCTGCCAGGAGAGAGCAGGAGGAGCATGCTGTCAGGGTTGTCACCAGCCCAGACCCAAGAGTGCCATCAGAGCCCTCTGGCTGAGCACGACACTCATCAGCCAGGTAACTCCACCAGAGATGGGTCCTGAGGAGCCCAGGCCCTGAGGTGGGGATTTACCACCTGCAACAGGGGCAAACAGCTCATCCAGCTACAGATGCCACAGGCACACTGACACACAATAATCATTCACACAGCACTTTGAAAAATACCCAAGAGTGCTTGTACTCTCAAAAAAGAACTGCAAGCAATAAAGGGGGAAAAGACCAGATGAACAATTACCTTCTGTTGTTTTCCTGCACTGAAGACAACGCTTCTACTGCCAACAGTTGAACTCAAACTATGACGTACAAATTTGAAGTACACAACCAGGAATGTATCCCCTAAAGCAAGATGAAGATGACTAAATGCTGAGGAAGTACATATTATCAAGGAAGGATTCAAAAATTGAGAAGACCATCATTTTGTTTTGTCATAAGCAGGACCTCAACTAAAAATGTCGATGCTATAGCTGATTTGTGTAGCTGCTTGTGTTTTACCACACATTGCTTTCTCTTCGTGATCCACGGTCTGAAAATGTTAGCCAGCCAGTAACAATACCTGTCTCATTTTTAAATACTGAAAAAGGGAACAGCAGAGCAAAATACCAATAAATGCATGATGTCCTGAATTCCTGACTCTTAAGTATACATTCTCAAAGGGCTGTTTTAAGAAAATATTTACTTTTTGGTTGTTATGGTGATCATCTTTTCACAGCAGTTTATAAAAATAGGGATGGCTAAAAATAAAAATCCAAAGGAACCTAAGGCACTAAAAGGGAATATGGCATGCAGATTTGTCTGCTTCAGAATAAATCTGCATATAGTGTCCTGCAGCAGCACGTTTTACAAAGGGAATTAAAGCCATGAAATTAACATTTTAATGAAGTAGAGAGACCATTGACGTCAGGACTACTCACTGATTGTTGCTTCCAGGTGGCCTAATGAGATGAAAATGAAGTTTATATCTTCAGCTAGTCTAAGCCAGCCTTGTTTTGTGACTATGATTGAATTTAAATGAGAAGATACTGCTGTGTGCAAACATGTCTAGGCTGGTAAGTAGCCTTATCAAATCTAGGCATAATAAATGCTTGATTTTAAATATTTTATGTTAAGAAAAAGGATTTCAGTTTTCCTTTCACAATTCAACGCAAATGCAAAGCCCAAGTCTTATCATTAATTGTATAGCACGCCATAGCTTTTGTGCTGGTTGCTCCAGGAATTCCCATATAAAATTTTTACTGCAAGATGTGCTCGTTTATCTATCCAGGCACAGAAAACACTCTGCTTACGAAGGTGAAATAGGAAATTGTAAATCCAGCACAGCCTGTGGATAACCCACAGTGAGATGTTTTGGCACCAGAGGCATGTTAGGCATTAAGGCACACTGAAGGAAATGTGAGACCACCATATATTGTGAAACACAATAAACACAATAAACAGGGAAGTGCAGCACATCATAAATTTCATGTTCCTAAATGCCACTGAGAGAGCTGCGTTTCATTTTCTGTCTTCACTATCCATAGCGAATAGATGTATATAAATATTTTTCATTATTTTTTATCAGAGGAATGAATTGACACTGGTTTTGCTTTAAATACTGTATTTCTACCTAGAGAGCAAGACAATCATCGTGCTGGGGACATACTCTCACAATCTCTGTGAAATCCTGTGAATAGTTTAGTACTGCTTCACTTTTAACCCCTTGACACCATACAAAAAAATAAATAAAAAACCTAACTCAAAGCCAGTTCTTAAGACTACACATATTATTTAGGTCTAATTCTCACTTAATTCCTGGGTTGACACATGTGTGAAGCAGTCTTCTTCAGTTCTAATTTCTCACTTCCAAAGATGTCCTGACATGCAATCTGCTACTGCTGTTATAATTGATCAGCAGTAGAGACTGGAGCAGGGCTAGAGAAACACAGAAAATAAATTGACTGGTCTTCCAACTCAGCTCTTCTCTGTAAGCAAGAGCTAAAGAAGAGCTATGAGTGGATTTATTTTAGAGATTCTCTGTTTTGTCCATTACAACATACACAGTTTTAGGTTCACAGCAAGAATAAAGGTAGCCCATCAACAGCTCCTTGCGCTTTTTAAAATCTGAAATTCTCACAGGAAAGCCCCTTGTTTCTCTCTAAGATGGCATTACTAATATTTACTACTTTTAGCAGACTGCCTGTAAGTCCTTTATAGGCATCAGCTTTCCAGGCAAGATGCATCTCTGGATATAATATGTATGTTTATATTTCTAACTTTTTTTTTCTTCTTTTTTTTTTTTTTGCTCTTCCCCACGGGAACAAGGACTGTAGCACATGGATTACATTTAAGGACTCTGTAACTTGGTTTAAAAAATGGCCCCACTGGTAATATAAGAGTCACACCATGCCTAAGCTACCCATAACCAATACACAGCATGTCCAAACAATCTTCTTACCTGTGAAGGTGGAAATTTCCAGAAATTTCTTCCTGTGTGAGAGCTTGAGATCTCCAAGAAAGCTGGTGAGGGCCTTTTTATAAGGTCATGTAGCAACACAAGGAAGAATGTTTAACATTGAAAGTGGGTAGGATAAAGTTAGGTACTAGGAAGAAAGTCTTTACTGTGAGGGTGGCAAGGCCCTGGCACAGGTTGCCCAGAGAAGCTGTGGATGCCCCATCCTGGAAGTGTTCAAGGCCAGGATGGATGGGGCTTTGAGCAACCTGGTCTGGTGGGAGATGTCCCTGTCCATGGCAGGGGATTGGAAGAAGATGAACTTTAAGGTCCCTTCCAACCCAAACCATTCAGTGATTCTGTGATCTTACTAGGTGAGGCACAGAGAGAGTGTCTGGAAGGACTTAATGGAACGTGCTCCATGCCCTGCAATAGGAAAGGGACTGCTGGGAGCAGGGGGTACAGCTGGCAGACATGTATGGGGGATGCTTGTGCACCATCAGCACAATAACCCATGTTCTCAGAGGCAAATAAACACATCTGAGCTCAGCACTGCCCTCTGCCCCCTGGGAACACCTTGAATATGGATCCTCTGATCTGCTGCTTGCACACCTTTAATTGTTGAGACAACGGTCCTGGACAGAGGGCTGGAGAAGAACATGAATGTTCAGTGTGCTACCAAACCATAAGTGTAGCCTGTTCAAGCACCTTTTAAAGGCAGCAAACACCTTTCCCTCCAAAAGGAGGTTTTAAGCCACTTTTATTCTTGGGATGCAGATGATAACCAATCCAGTATGATCCTATCTCTGAAAGGAATGATCTTGCTGTCTCCTGCCCCACACTGGATGCTCCCCTTGCTTCACCACATCCTGCACTGAGTCCTTTCAGCACATGGAGTCAGCAGAAGCCAGACCTGCCAAAGAACTGTACTGGGACTGCTGAGGAATCTGGACTGTGGATAGAAGTGGAACACAGGTATTCCTACTGCTAGCCTGTGTAGCCCAGGAAGTTCATCAGGCTAGATGCTATAGGAACAGTACGTTTTCTTATTAGAAATTCCAAAGAGGGTAAGTGCTGGTTCCCCCACCATTCCAAGATGTGGGTCCAGGCTTGTCTTCTCAATGCAGAAGATCCAACCTGCAGCTGACATCTGCTGTGCTGGTAAGATGCAAAAACAAGATTATACAGAACACAGCGTCCTCCTGCAATTCATATGAATTCTGGGCCAAGGGTTGGGACATTTTTTCTTCATTATTCTCCCATTTCCTAGAGTAGCATTTTCCTCTATTAGTTGCTATTGCCTAGAACAGCATCTGGATCAAGTTAGGTAGCCAGAGGAGAGAAACAGACATGAGCTCAGTGTGTTCCCAAGACCTGATTTTCAGAGATACAACACACCTGCAGCTTTCAGCAAATTCATCACAGAGCTAAAGGGCTCAAAGCTATCTGAAAAAATCAAGCCCATGCTGATTAAACCCTCTTGGGAAGTATGCCACCGCTTTGTACACACCAGCTAAATGCTTGGGAGATTCAGGAACATTTGCTTCAAGTATGGATTGCAGTATTTCAGCCTGGGAGGTGACAAAGACATGAATAACCTCAGCAAGATCCATATCCGAGAAGGATGTTCACAAATTCCTGGCTAGCAACAGATGGAAAAACAAAGGCATGGAACCACAGCTGTTCCTTTTCTGAAATGGTGAAGGGCCCAAGAGGACCTCTGAGCTACAAACTCCAGCAGAAGTGAGGGGCACACCCTCGCTCCTCCCTCCAGAGTGTAGGCACTCACTCCAACTCTGCAGTCAAACATGCACGTCACTGCTGCTCAGAACCCAACCTCTTCACCACTGACAAAACACCAGAGAGACTGGATTACAGAACAGGTACCTGCCTCATGTGCTTTACCACAAACATCCCCAAACCAGGTGAGAAGCAAACAGCAATGATGGACTCAAGTTGTCAAAAAACGGTGGGGTTTAGCACTTTTAAATCCCTCCCCCAGTATCCTTATACATTCATTTATCTAGAACAGAAAAAGTTGTCACATATTCCTGAAGTTAAAAACTTCCAGGGAGGAAGAAATCCATATTAAATATCACCCTGTGCCATCAGGCAGTGCTCAGCTCTGACACCTTCACACTAATAAAAAGGTTCCTGTTGTCAACAGGAGATCCTCAAAACAGCAGTGCCTCAAGAGAAGAGCGGAATGAAGACTGGGCTATGCCACTGCCTCTAGATGCATAGCCCTGAACTCTTGGATATTGGAATTCTACAGATTCCATCTTGAAAGGAAAATAAAAGCGCAATTAGAAAAACAAGTGAATAGTTTCTTAGGTTTCTTTTTTTTCCTCTCTTCCACCGGCAGAAAAAAATACAGAACTGAATTATATTTGTAATTTTAGGTCTGGGGGGTTGTTTCCTTTCTTTTCCAAACTGAGGGTCTGTGTTTCAATACAGCAATGTTTACTGCCTCCCATCAGTCACCCAGCTCTTGATCTTAACTGATGGGGAACTGACAAGACACATTCCATATTACACTGCAAGATGCTTAAAGTTTCCTCTACAACATATTGAGCTGATATTGTCTTAGTAAACAGTGCATTTCTGCCTTTCAGTGCTTTTCAGTTTCAACATAAGAATTCCTACTGAAGGCTTAATACATACACTTGTAAACTGACAGATCAAACAGTGCTAACGCTTGATGCAACATAATTACTTCTGCTACAGAAAGCACTGTTGAAAATGAGTAACCATGTTAAAAAAAAAAAAAAGAAAGAAAACAAACCCTGCTTTGCCTAGTCCTTCAGTCTTGCATCCTTGAGTTTATAACGCTTTTCAAGAGGCAAAGTGCTTGACCAAAAAATTACCTGCAGAGACAGAAACAGTAACCAAATCCCAACTAGGGTTGTTTATAAGAAACCATGTTAAGGCCTGAACGCACCTATACAGTAATAAGACTCTGAGTAAATGCCTGCAAAAAACCTGGTTCAGACAAAGAAAAAGAGATTTGCCATCAAACAGGCATGGAAAAGACAAGCCTGAACTAGACACAGGCATTCTCCACCATGGCTTTTGTTACAGCTATGAAAAAGTACTTAAAAAGTGATGGTTAATGCATTTTCTCAAAACCAGGTTGCAGTCTGTGCACCTAACACTTGGAATTTACAATGCTTTAGGAGACGGGAGTATTTTTTTCCACACACAATGTGTACAAGAAACATGCATGCTTAAACCTGTCTAATTTTATCTTCTGCCTTTATGAAATGCATCTAGAATTTCCATCCTCAATTACACCTAGGATTCTTTATTGCAAATGACGTGACTCACCCCTGTATAGGCAATCTGCCAAAAACTGTATGACAGGCACATTACTAGCACCCCTGCACATGGCTTACCTCAGTCCCTGCTCTCCCACCCACCAAAAAGTGATCTCCAAAGTGTTAAAGTTCAAAGATGCTTCATGCTGCTTTTTGGGAATACTCCCACCATGTGCAAAATGACCAAAGTTCTGCATGGAAACAATTTTCTTCCAGGGAGGACCTGTATCTTTTTGTCTGTTTATCGTGTATTCTCCGTGCTTGGCAGATATGAATCAAACCTTTGGGTCCTGGTTGGAACCTGCAGAACATTATTAAAATGCAATTCATTACAACAACTTTCAGCTTTATGGATGAATTTCAAAACAATCCTGTGGATTCCAGGGAGGCTCTTACTAGGACAGAACACACAATTTATCTTTAAAATTACCCAGACTGGTAGCTGAAAAGGTTGGTTCAGGTTTTTAAATGGTTTCTATGCTGTTTCACTGCCCATTTCTGAAAATTAGCTTCTAAGTGTAGTAGATTCACTTTCTACTGTTGCTTAACTGAAGTACTTGACAATTTAAGGATGCCTCACTCAAACAGAACTTGAGTTTGTACTTTTCCATTTCTCAAGTGGAAACAAGATCACACAACTAAATGCTATGTTCACTTCTTGCTTCATGCACAGAATTGCAATTAAATGTTAACCTCATACATTCAGAGAGGAAATCAACCAAAGTTTCAGAAAATGTATTTTCATATTCCACTCCAAAATAGAAAGGAGAAGGGCTATTTGGAAAAAAATACTCAGCCACTCTGAATTGAGGATGATTGCATCACATTTGTTGAGGTAAAAATCTGCATTTCTTAACCATATTATAGCACTGGATATCCTGTGTGTGAAAAAGACCCCAACCCACAAAAAGTTGGTCAATTTTGGTCCTGAGAGAAATGCAAAGACAATTGTAACCTACTTTAGCATTCTATAAATATATTTTCATATACCAAACCCTACTAAATTAGCCTAAAAAGGAACGCAACTAGAGTTTTTAAAATTTACTATTAAAAATATCAACTGCTCCTCTGGAAAACTACATAGATATATATATATGTATTTTTATATATATATATATATATATATACACACACACAGCTGTATCTGTTTATCTACATGTCTTAAAAAAGCAAGTTGAAGGTTTTTATTCCTGTGGTTTTAGAGTAAAAAATTACTCGAAATTATTCAAACTGGACAGAAAGTGACTACCGACAGCATTTCACAAAATGTGCAAAATACATTTGGAGGAAAAACACAATAAAACAGAAATCAAGCCTGTTTTTTATAGTTGACAGGGTAACTAATAAAAATATATTGTGTTTCAACATGTTTGAAAGAAAGAAGATGCCTGCAGAAGATGAATTACATAAGGAACGCTGTTTGGGTTTCATATAAGTTGCTTTATTTTTATTTTCAGAAACCTAATACACTAACAGTCCTGAAATCAGATGTGCGTAACTTGCCCTGTGTATTTCTGCAGTCCCTTGACGACAAATGAAATTGCTAGATTAGGATCTAAAATTTAAAGAACCTCCTTTCACCTCTTTTACCTGTTTATTCATACGCGTGGCCACCAGTGCCTTGAACAGTTTACAACCCCTGAGTGAACGCTTATTAATTTTCCCTATGCCAGCTCTTTAATTTCTCCTTGTTTCCTGCAATCCACAAACCACATTTCGTGCAGGCAGAGGAAGCCATGAAGTGGCCAAATGTGCTTGCTTGGGCAGTGAGTAAGAGAAGCAGAGCATTATATGATGTATTATTCTCCTCACATACATTATTTGATTTTCTCAGTTTTTAATGAGGAACAGAGACCCCTCTGTTTGCACACACAGTTGCTGTAACAGGACACAGGTCTGGTGAGTGCACACACAGTCATTCTGGAGAGTACATCTGCATATCCCGACCTACAGAGTTTGCTGTAAGCCCACCTATCTTTAGTGCTGCAATTTTTAAAACCAGCACTAAAGGTTATTTTCATAGATTTGACTTAGCTCATGATTAAAAGTATTACCTCTAACATTTACCAAAAAAGACACCTAAATCTTTGTTTTTTAAAATCTGCCAGTGAAGCTAGGAAAACCTTGGCTTTTTTTACAGTTCTGAATTCAGAAGATTTAAAGAAAGATAATACCTTTTAAGTTGCATCTCACAGACCCTTAGTCCTCATTGCAAAATGTTTATATAACATTTCCAAGTTATTCTATGTTGATATATAGACCCTGAATTTTATTAACAGAATTTAGTGTGATCAAAATCCCAGTAGGGTATGCTGACATTGCTCTCCCTCCAGCTGCTCTTCTCCATCTGAAATGTTCTCCAGTCCATAAACAGGAAAAACTACTAAGGAGCCGACAGCATCATAGGCTGCAGACACATGTGTCCCTGCAAATGTGCAGTTTACAATATCAACAGCTGTATGGAAAAAACCACCCAGAAAACAAAAAGGAACATTTCATAATAAGATTAAACAAAAAAAAAAAACCCTCTTAACAATTAAGCAGTTTTTTATTGAAGAGCTGAAGCTTATTATAAATATCCTGTCTAAAAGTATTGGATTGTCCAGATGCAGAAACAAAGATAATATACAAAGACAGATGTCATTCTGAAGATGGTGCTGCATGCAAAAATGTCCATTTTCACATCTACTAAAACACAACAGAGGGTGTGCAGGAGGTGGAATCTTTCTGCCAAATGGACAGAAGTAAAAAAAAAAAAAAAAAAAGAATTTCAAAATGGGAT